>PVKU01006433.1:0-104001 GCA_004027475.1 Anoura caudifer
CCAGAAGGCTGTGGTCATTTTTCCACAGGCCCGGTGTCAGGGGCTGGTGGGAGACTGCCGGGCGGCCCTAGGAGCCACCAGGGGCCTGCATGCCATCTCTGAGAGGGAGCAGGTGGGGAGGGCAGCGACTGAAGTGTGCTTTATGGTTGAGGGAGGTCTGCCCCAAAATGAGAACTTGTACCTGAGTGCTTGCCAGCTTAGAGACCTGGCCCGAGGTGACCCTTGTGAGGTAGAGCGAGCTGTCCTTTCCCTCTTTCCTGCTAGCCCCTCCCCAGGAAAGCGGCTTTCAGAGGCCCTGCCTGTCAGGCGCCCTGGCCGGTCCTGGAGGCCGCATTCTGCTGTTGGGTGCTGCAACCCAGGGACAAACTCAGGCCCCAGTTGCTGGGAGCGTGCAGGCTGGGGCTGACCCCTGGGAGCTAGAGAGAGCCCGGGGAGGACAGACGCAAAGGGGAAGGTACTCCTCCACCTTGTGAGGGAAAGAACTGATGCTTTTGTTCAGAGAGAGAAAGCCCCACACCGCGTGCCTGCACACAGAGCTACCGGCTGCCTGTCCGACCAGCCGGTGAAGCGCAGATCCAAGGCAGCCAGGCCAGCAGCGGATGTGAGCCGAGAATCCCCGCGATGTTCCTCATCCTCTGCCTGGTGGTTGGGCTTGGAGGCGGACCCCAGCCCTTCACAGCTGGAGAGCAGGCAGTGCTGGGCATGCACCCGGGCTGAGGGGACAGCCCCTGTCGCCCCACTGAGTGTGTCTGCCCCTGGCCGTCCCTGGAGCTGTTTCTGAGAGCATGCCGGCAACCCTGCTCCATCTCTGAAACCCAAATGGAGAGAGCTATTGAGGGACCCTAACCTCCAAATTAAGGACCCCCGCGTACTTTCTAACTACCCTGTCTCCAACCAGTTGGTCTGTCTTTGAGTCTGTATCTTGCCTTTCCTTCCTTTTTTTTTCCTTTTCTTTTTTTCCGGTCTCAATAGCATTCCTCTGTTTGTCTCTCTCTCCTTTCCATTCTTTTTCACCTCCTCTCCCCGCCCTTCCACATCCCGCATCCTTTTTGTTAGCCTAATATCTGTTCCTTTAGAACCCGCCCGACTTTGGCAGCCTGTGCGCGCGCCGTGCGCGCTGTGTGTGCACGCGCGCGCTCGTGCACGTGCGCTCTTGCGCATGTAATTCTCGGCTGCTAATGATTGTGTGTTGATAAAGTAATGCAGTGGCCTCATTAGCCTTTGTTTAGAAGGTGTTAAAAAGGAAATCTGCGTCGGAAAGCGGCGGTTTACACTGCAGCCTGGCAGAACAAGCGCCCAGCGGGCTGGGGCCCCGCCCACTACCCCAGGCACCCGCCGCTGCGGACCTCGGGAGGGGGGAGGGGCCCAGGGAAGGCGACCCCAGCTCCTTCCACCCAAGGCGAGTATGTTTACCCCGTTGCGCGCCCTTCTGCTCCGCGGGACCGCAGCGGGGATCGCGCTTTCCCTACAACTCCTTTGAGCCGCCCTACAGTGCGCGGTAGCCTTTCTCCAGGTTTCTTGAGGGAGGAGGAAGAGAAGGATAGAGGGCTATTTCGGAAAAAAAAAAAATTCCAGAGATTTTTTTTTTTTTTTTTTGACGGGGGTAGTTTGGTATCTTATTTATTTTGGAGGCGAATACCAATCAGTCTGTGGCAGCTGGACTGCGCTCCGGGTCTCCTGGCTGGTGGTTCGTGGCCATGTCCCTGCGCCCCGAGGTGTGTGGGGGCCCTAAGCTTTAGGGGGTCTGCAGGAGTCCTCTTTCTTTCCTCCCTACATATTCGCAGATGGCTAAGGAGGAGGCTTCATGGCGGGCGGAGGCTCATTCTTAAACTAACTTTCCATGTCTACCTGCACCCGGGGGCTTCTTCACTTGGGGAGTGAATTCTTTGAGAACAAATCGTAGCTTGGCTTGGCAACTTCTCTGAAGATCGGTTGAAAGGACATAACTTTACTGACCTTGGGCGTGTGTGTGTGTGTGTGTGTGTGTAGGATTTGGAGGATGAACTTCAGGCACGCATTTCCCTTATCCTCGAGGAAGCAAGGTTTCAGGCGGAGGAGAACGTGAGAAGAAATTCTTTCTGTTCTGGATCCTACGAAAGGGCCCAGAAGAAAATATATTTTGACCAGCTTCTGTGGGTGAAGCTTGTTGCACTCGGAGTCAGATGCTTTTCCTGGCGAAAGGGAAGGGGAAAAAAAAGCCGCTGCGGAAATTGTGCGGCTGGATGTGTAGTCTCCGACCCGAACAGGATTCACAGCTTTTGGCTGAGCCTCTATAGCATCGGAAGAAACACTTCCTCATCCTTCTGGCTTTCCTGTCTGAGTTTTGGTTTTTCTCCCCCTTGGATTTTGATGTGGGCATTGGGGTGAAGCTCAGCTTGTCTGGGTGTCCTTGAGTGTCCACAGTCCAGGACACGCACCCGTGAAGTATTCCACATCGCCCACCACCCTTTTTCCTTTGGTGGAAGGCAAAGCTAGACGTTGGCTGGGGGACAGGTCCTGGGCGGCTGGGGCCTAGGGCAGTGATGGCGAAGCGAATTCCAAACCTAATCCGAGCTCGCCACGGAGATTCCTTGGCCTCCAACACTGTGTAGACAGAAGCGAGATTCCTTGTGAAACCAAATTAAAATCGGCTGCCGTGACACCATGGGATGGCATCGGGGCCGAGTTCGGACGACGCGGGGAGAGGACGGGAAAACCTCTACCTCCCATCTCTGCTCTCCCTCTTTTTCTTCCCGAAGCAGGTCTCGCGGAGAAGGCAGCGTGGCTCCCGCGGTGGCTGCCTAGCTGTGCGCGGGCGCCGGAGTTTGGACCCAGACAAAGACGGGAGCTGTCCGCGGTGCTGAACCCTCCACGCCGCCGCTGGAGCAAATGGGCTCCTGTAACCTGCCCTCTCCTCCTTTACCCGCTCCTTCGATTTTTTTCTTCACTCTGTGATTCTCGCTCTCTTCTGCGTTAATTTCCTGCTTTTGTCTTCCCTTAGAAAGCTGCGTCATGTATGCAGGTATATATACGTATCAAAGAACAAAACGATTGATTAAAAACAATGTCTTCTCCTTTCTTCCCAAATCTAATAAATGATGCAAAAAAGGTTTATTTTCAGCGTACTCTGAAAGAGACACAAATATTATCCCTAACTCCAAAATAAGTCAAAACCCACGCTTCAAACAATAGAACTAAACAATAATGAACACCATGAATCTGCCCTTTGATTTACTCTGAAGAAGAGGCAAGGACTTTAGCAATTTTAGTTTTCAGAAATACCATATTATGGGCATCTTAACTTCTTGGTAGGAAACATATAAAAGCTAGGGAGGACTGGTAGTCAAATATGAAAGCGTAAAGACTAAGGCTCTTGTCTACAAGTGGATAAATGACTTGCCACGGTAAAAGCAATGGACATTAAGTTGACTTAACCCTTTGAGGCAGGGAGGAGATTTGCAAGGATAACAACCTTTAGAATTATTAAGAGAGGGAGTGGTTCCTTTTGAAAGTTGGGGTAAAAAATGGTTAATCTTGTGCTTTATTTTCTAAACGGGCATGGTGTTATCTGGACGACTGACTCGGTGTATGACCAAGCATCGATTCTTCTGCTCACACTTGTATGTGGTATTCAATACTTGCCTAAAGAAGTTTGTGTAGGGGAGAAAAAAATCACATACTCCTTCCCAGGGTGGGGGATGCACCCATTTTACTGCACACAGGTCTGTATGCATTCCCTCTGGCATCTCATAGATACACTGCCTCCCAGAGAGCCCAGATGTCCTGGGATCAACCCTTCATTTGGTTTTCTCAGCACCCTCCAAACCTTCCCACCAGAGGTGTCAGCTAACCTCAGTTGTTAGCATTACCAATGCACATTGAGAGGGCTTTCTGTGAATTCACTCCTCACCTGGACATTCTAGAGCTGATTTGCCTCTAAAAGGCAGAGGAACTAGGATTCTCAAGCCAGAGTGATTTGTAGGGAGGGGTTGCATCTTTGGGTTGGGGTGATGGCACCCCAGTTCCTCCACACCCTGCCTGTCATCTTCACACCAGAACACCCTGAGATCTTCCCAGAAGGCCAAGGCAGCCATCCTTTTAGATCACGTAACTTGGAGCCTCAGAGTGCCGGGAGAGAAGCCCTGGTTGTGGGTGGGTGAAGAAGAAATGTTTAATAAAAAAACATTTATTGAGTGGCCATTACCTGCATTTGATTCCTTGATCTTCACTACAAATCTGAAAAGCAGTATTTTGGCTCCATTTTACAGATGAGGAAATTGAGGCTCAGAGATGTTCACGAAATTGCTTATAGTTCTGTAATAAAGGTTTGTGATTCTAACCCAGATCTCAGTGGTACTGGAGCCTGTGCTTCCTTTAATATCCCATGTTTTTCTGGGGGGGCATACTGGTGGTTATCCTGGAGATATACCAGTGGTTATGCTGCTGATTGTTTTTAGCAGAATCCTTTTGCATTCCCAGGCCATCACAGCTCATGGTCTGGATTTGGAAACAGGTTTAAGTCCTAAATCTGAAAGCAAGAAGTAAGAAATAGAAGGTGAAGAACTCTCCTACATGTGGGTTGGGTGGGTGTTTCACCAAATGGGACCAATTCAATGTATGAAGGATCTTGGCTCATGTCCTGGACCCACACCTAGGAGTCACCCTTAATCCTCTTTCTTTCCTGCCTTGTATCCAACCCTTGTATCAGCAAGTTGACTTAGCTCTGCCTCCAACCCACAAAATATGTTCCAACCCACGCACGCCCCTTGCTCTTCTCCACGATCGCTCTGGTCCAAGCCACAGTCTTCTCCTCTGTCTCACAGCAGCAGCCTTCTGACTGCCATTGTGGCTTCTTCTCCCCCACAACCCCTTTCCCACACTATGACTAACGTTATATTCCAGAACCATAAATCAGATCTTGTCAGCCCTCCAACAACTCCCCAATGCACTTAGAATAAAACCCACACTCCACGCCCTGCACTGCGGGTCCGGGGGTGACAGCTCTTGACCAGGGATGTAACACATACCCAGAGTGGCCCCTCCTGCCTGGCCACTCACACACCTGGTTTTTCTCACCTCAAGACCTTTGTGCTTGGCTTGTCCCTCTGCCTTCAGATCCTTACAAACTTGGCTCCCTTTTGTCACAGAGGCCTCAGTGCAAATGTCAACTCTTCAAAGAAGTCTTTCCTCACCACCCTACCTAAGCACCCCATTGACAGTCACTCTGGAGTTTGCATCTCTGTCTATTTCCCTTGTACCCTTGACCAATATCTAGAATTACCTGATTTATCTGTTTAGGTGCATACTGTCTGTCTTCCTTAATAAAATATCAGCTTTATGAGGGCACAGACTGTGTTTGTTTTGTTCACTGCTGAATCCCCAGTGCCTAGCTCAGTACCTGGAACACATCCGTGCAATACGTGTTTGTTGACTGAATGAGTAATGAATGAACACAGCCGGCGAGAGAGCTACAGAAGTGAAAGGAGATGAATGGGCAGGCCTGAGCATGGACTTAACTTTACTTGTCTATCTTCTGGGCTCTGCAAAGGGAGCAGTTGGCTGGGTGGGGCCCCAGTTTGATAAAAGGAAGAAAGAAAAGTCTGCCCAAGGATCCCAAGAGGGTTCAGTCTTTAGGTGGCTTCTGCAAACTAGATTCAGGATCAAAGTGGGATGAAGAAATGAGTCTATGCCTTGGAGAGTCATTTTTATTTGTTTTTGTTGAGTCAGGAACCTTCATAAGGATCCAAACAAAAGGATGATGATGGAAAACCACCGCAAATCCCTAAGACGTCTGAATTACAATTTCGGGGCGGGGGCAGGGGGATGCATCCAGTCTTACATGTATGGAAAGCAATGCAGCATGGTGGTAACGGTTCAGACTCTGGAGCCCAGTTCTCTCAGGTTGAAATCCGGTTTCATTACTTATCAGCTGTGTGATATGGGGCAAGTCACTTAGCTTCTCTGTTCCTTAGTTTCCTCTCTGTGGAATAGGGATGAAAGCAGTATACCCACCTTAGAGAGTGGCCATGAGGAATTGCTGTAGCCTGTTTTATTTGAGTCAGAGCTCGGTGTAGGAGGGGAAATGGGCAGCAGAGTACATTAGTGGGTGGCTGGGGGAGGCCAGGGTGCTAAGAAACAGACACATAAAGAGAAAAAGATGAGACTCACTTTTTAAGATCTCATTTTCTCCTTCAAGAGCTCTTCTCTTCCCCATCAAGGCAGAAGAGGGCTCTGCAGTCAGAGGGCCTGCCTCCAGGTCTGAGCCCCGACAAGGCAAGGGGGGACGCACTCTCAGTCTCTGTGTCTGGAAGATGGGGCAGCAATGGTGCCTGCCTCGTAGGATTGCCTGGAGCATTCGGGGAGATGATGCTAGAGAAACGAGGAAGCACCTGCTTTCCGGCTGGTAGCTACAGTTACTGGGCCTTATCAGGTGTGTGGGGGAGGCAGTGCTTTCCTCACTCTTTACAAAGAGAAGTGTCTCTTTGAGCAGGTGGAGTGAGAGAATCTACTTCATCAGACCATGGGAGAGATAGAGTAGGAAGGTACGGTTTTTCTCATCGGAGAAAAGGGTAAACACCTACGTGATTGGAGTCACTGAAGGGCCTCCCTGTAGCCAAGTCTCACGGCTAGGCTGGTCCAGCTTCAGACAAAACTGGTTCCCAGAGGTGTTCTCTGGGGCACTGTGGTCATGGTCACCCTTCAGTGGCACCATCCTTTGCACAATAGGAGTGTCCTCCCCACCACAGCCAATGCTGCCAGGTGTCAAATGCACTCCTGAAATGTGACATCGAGGTGATTTTCTTGGTGAATCCTTCTGCGAAGCTAATGCTCATTCCCTAATCTGTAAGCATTAAACAAAGCCGCCGAGCCTGACATTGAACTCTGCAGTGAGATGATTTGTGTAAAAGTCTCCTCTCATTACTGTTCCCGGCCCCATTTTACAGATGGAGAAACTGAGGGAGGGGAAGTCACACAGCTGGTGTCCAGCAGAGCCCACCCAGGTTTGTACCTGGGTCTGAGGACTCGGTCTGAATCCCCGACCATGATGCCAATGTCCATTTTTCATGGTATTGTAAATATCACCACAATGTGTAAAGCGATGCCCACATGTTAGTTGTGAGCAGAAATACGTACTTCAGACAGGGCCCAGCCCTCGAAAGCCACACTTCTCTCAATCCCGGAGCATCTCACCGACATGGGGTGGGGAAGATCACGAAATGATGACACTGAGGGGGGATGGTGTCTCCCTTTCCTCACTCTGGGTTCGCTCCTGTCTGGCTGAATGCACACCTCACACTCTCCCCTCCCAGTGCTCTGGGGTTGCCTGTCCGGACCAAGCCTGTGAGCTTGACAGCCTGGGGCTGAGCGGTATTGGTCTCTGTCTCTCCCTTACCCATGCTTCTCATGGTTTCCTTACAGCAGAAGGTTTTCATACAAGTGTTTTAAATGAGTAAATGACCAGCCAGGGACCCTGTAGCATTTGGTCTCCAGATATTGTAACCGCCCTCAACTGTAATTCATCCACAGTGGGGTCTCCCCACCTGGTCACTACTGACATTTTGGGCTGGGCGATTCTTTGTGGGGAGGACTGTCCTGTGTATAGGAGGTGTTTTTGTCTTTATTAGATCTTAAGATACAAGATCTTAAATAAGATCTTATTTAATTTTAGAGAGAGGGGAAGGGAGGGAGAAACAGAGGGAGAGAAACATCGATTTCACAGCCCCACCTGGGGACCTGGCCCACAAACCAGGCCTGTGCCTGGAATGGGAGTTGAACCAGCAACTTTTGCTTTGCAGGCTGGTGCTCAATCCCCTGAGCCACCCCAGCCAGGGCTGTGGAAGGGTGTTTAGCCACACCCTCAGCCTCTACCTGCTGAGTCAGGAGCACAGACCTCACACAGTTGTGACAACCCACAATATGTTGCCAAATGGCCCCTGGGGTCCAAAACGATCCCTGCTTGAGAACCACTCATCTAGAGACAGGTCTGCCAGGCTGCCTCAAGTCCCAGAAAGCCCCAGGATTCCAGAACCTCCCCTGTGCTGGGCCTGGGGGATGGGGTTTATAGATGAGACATGTGCAGAGTGCCCTCCTTCCTTTGCTCGTTCAGTAAGCAGGTGCTGGACCCCTCTGGGATTTTATAACCTATAACTCGTAAAGCCGAGTGGGAATCTGGATCTGTCCAGTGCCGACTCACCAACATACTTTCCCAACACGGATGTTCTCATTTGATTAATCTCAAATTGCCTAACTCTGCTGCTCTCTTGCTGTGTGAGTTCAGGGGAGTCACTCTACCTCTCTGGGCATGAGTGTGTGAAGTGGAGCTGGAGATCAGCTACCCTGTCCGCCCCCACATAGACCTGCCAGGGTGTATTTATGTGAACCAATCCTTCTTCGCTGTAGACAGTGGCAGCCCTTTCTGGCTGGGATCTCAACAATACTCAGAGAGGAGAGAGGAGAAAGCAGCCAAGTGCCCCAACCCCCTTACTCGACGACAGGAGTGGTTCTTTTCATGTGAATTCTGATTGCCTAAATCTCAAGCCCTTTCTCCTGTCATTGCGTCCATCTTACAGACATCTGAGGCCTGGAGCAGATGGCTGCCTTGGTATTTCCCACGTGGGGGCAAAGAGCGCAGGAATAGAAACCCAGATTCCCGAAGGGCAATTCAGGGCCATGGGCATTACCCAGTCAATGGCTTGCTTCTCCCCTCCCCCAGCGATTTCTCTCCTCCACCCCATGGAAGGCTCAAAACAAATCAGCAGACAGTTACTGAGCTACCTCTGTGACAGAGGCACTTTGGGAGGGGCTGGGGAACAGGAAGATGGATCAGACCCTGCTCTTGCCCAGGAGTTTCATGGGGAAGATTAAACACGAGGCCAGGAAAAGATACGAAATGCCCCAGGAAGAAAGCGTGTGTGGTGACCAGGCTCTTCCGTGTAGATAAAGAAAGTGACTGCTGATTGTACACGTTCCCTGGAGAAACTGAGAAGGAGAGGGGAGGGGGAGTCCCCGTTTCTGCTCCAATGGAAGAACACCCTGCCCCTTCCCAGCTTTACCCTTCCCTGTTCTTTGTGGATTTGCTAATTGGAGACTCTCAGGGTCCTCCAACAAACTTTGGAGAGTGTAGGCAGAGCGAAGATTGGCTGGGGCTGGGGACAAGCCACTCTGTATCAGGAGGCCTGGATCTGCATTGTATGTGCTGTGTGGCCTTGGGAAAGTTACTGAACCTTTCTGTTGCACCCCTCAGCCTTTGAATTGGGATGTGTGAATCCCCAGCCTCATGTACATTGGCCAGAGCTTCATGGAGAACTATGTTGGGACTACCTGGAGTATAATGGTTAATGTCTGGCAGAGACTTTTGTCCTTCTGAGGGCACATTGATCAGGAAGGGGGGAAGCCAACCAGAGACCTACTCTTCTCCAGGGATGGGGAGCCCCGGCGGGGCCATGGAGGGGCTTGATGGAGCTGACCCCTGGGACTTGGGAAGTGTGCTCCATCACTGCCCTCACCTGGAGCTTAGACCAAGGAGACATGGAAACCTACCAACGAATACATAGAAGTCCCCTGAACCCGAGCTGATGTGTACAAGTCTGGGGCTAGAACTCAGCAATAAGTCAATCAACAAACATCTATTAGGAGAAAAATGCGTGCCAGGCCTTGAGTGCAGTTTACCATGGATGCAAAGGTTGTCCAGGATCTTACAGCTTGAGGATAGGACTCTAAGACCTGATGTCTGAGTTCAGCTCCATCCCCTCAGCTACTCACAGAACTGATTCCCAGGGGGCCTAGGGACCCCTCAAACTCAGCGTGATCAATACGAAATCACCCCCTTCCTCTTCCTCCACCTGCTGCCTCTCCAGCACCCCCACTCACCCAGCTGCTGGTGCCAGAAACCACACCAGCCCATTCTGTCTCTCCCCACTTGAATCCCCACTAAATCCTGTTGTCTCTCTCAACTCTGTCACCGGCCCCTGGCCATGCATTAGTTCAGCCAGATACACTGATTGCCAGGACACTCCCTTCCTTCCCCTATTCACTGTCCGAGTCCCAGCCAGAGCAATTTTGTTGTAGAACAACATCGACTAGATTACACCTGGACTGAAAATCTTCTGGGTGCTCCCCATCGCGGCAGGACAACACCCGAGCCCCTTAGTTGGTTTCCAACTCCTTGTCCTCATCCCTTACCTCCTGACAGTCCAGCTACCCTGAGCTTTGACTGGATTTGCCAACATGTTCTCTCCCTTCTGAGCATTTTACCTGAACTATTCTTTCTCCCCCACTTGTTCCCACCCGCCTTGACCTTCAGGTCTCCTCCTAGTCCTGTTTCCTTCAGGAAACCTTCCACATGCCCACAGTCCCTGGTCAGTTTCCCCATGGGGCTCAGAGCTGAGGTGAGCGCCCAGCCCCGCATGTGGCTCAGAGTCAATGCTGAATACCTGAGCAATGAATGAGTGAATGCAGGAATGCTGACCACCAGTGATCAGGCATTTTTAGGACATGGGGAATCTGATGATTTTGTGCAGAACTAGTTTTTTGGGGGGCCAAGGTTTATTTAAATATAATTGATGTGAAAAAAAAAAACATCTGTTTCAAGCGTACTACTTGATGAATTTTGATGTATGTATATACCTGTGAAATCATCATCACAATCAAGATAGTGAACACACCCAACACCCTTAAAAATCACCGCATTGTGTCCCTTTGTAATCCCTTTTTCCCTCTCTTCCCTACCCCCTCCTCCAACCCTAGGCAACCATGGGTCTGCTTTTGGTCACTGTGGACAAACCTGCGTTTTCTACAACTTTGTATAAACAGAATCATACCGTATGCATTCTTCTGTGTCTGGCTCCTTACATTCAGCATAAAGGGGGAATTTGGCTTTGAGCTGTGCTGTGAAGGATGGGGTATGACTTAGAGGGTATTCTAGGAAGAGGAGACTAGTATAAACAAAAATTCGAAGGCAGAAAAATGCAAGGTCACTAGACCAGGCTGGATGCAGTGTCCCTCCCTCATCCATCCATCAAATGTCTGTTGAGCTCCAACTACGTGGTAGGCACCATGCTCGGAGCAAGGCTAGAATGTGTGCGGGGGTCTTCTGGCTGCCTTAGACTCACTCTCTACCCTTCTCCATGCTCTATGCTCCCCGACCTCCTTTGTTGTGGATAGCATACACGGACCCTCTTCCCCTGACTTCCCATTGGGTTTGGCCAACAGGACACCTGGTGGGAGGTCAGAGGGCGTCAGGCACCTATTCCTCTGGACCCCTCCCTGGAGCTCCCGCGAGTGACCCTCTCTACTGTCTGACAAGCCACCATCCCAGCATCCCCTCTGAGTGTACTGACCAAAGCTGACTCCCCTCTTAGAGCCTTGGTAAAACATGCCCACAAGTGGCCTGGGGTAGGGACAGAGTGTTTTCTGGAGTCCTCCCTTGTGAACATTCTGGGGGTCTCCTTGGATGACACTAGACACTTGTGGCCTCCCAGGAGACCTTTGTGTAACCCCCGTGCCTGACTCACCCCACGGCCCTCCTGCAGAGGAGCTGGGTCTTCAGGGTCTTGGGGGGCTGAGGTTCCAGCCCCACCCCCAGGAACAACTCCAGTTTACACCCAGTCCTGTTTTGATCAACATGCTTCTTCCAACAGCAAAGCCAGGACTTGATGCTGAAAAATCCCGAGTGGAAAGACACCACTTCCCATTCATCCCTCACTGTGTGTGTGATGGGCCGGGCTGGCCTGATGTTCGTCGTACAGCCAGTCCCTCAGGGCTGGGCGCCCCCAAAGTGGACCTCATGAACCATGATGCGGATTTGCTTTTCCTCTTTGGAACCAGACTGTTAGCATCTTGAAGAAAGGTCCTTTCATCTCTGCATTTCCTGTGATTTCCATTCCTCATCACTCGATATCTTTTTAGACTGTAAAGAAACTTGTTTTCATTGGTTTGGGGGTTGGGGGTGGGATGGAGGAGGAGGCAGATCTCCCAGACATGGCTAAGAAGGTTGCTTCTTAAATACTCTTTCCTCTGATTGTGGAAGGATTCCAAGTTCATGGTGGAACATTCTGGAGACGAACCAGATGTCAGAGAATAATGAATGGGAGGTGACTAATCCAGAACAGGCTTACTTCAGTGAGATGCTGGTCCTCCCTAAGGAGAAGCCAAACTCAGAAATAGGAGTTGTGGGAGGGCCTGGGGAGCTGGGGCCTGAGGACCTGGAGGTTTTTGAGAGGCTGCCGTCTGATGGAGGAATTAAGTCTGTTCAGCGGGGCCTTGAATGTGGAATAAGGACCAGCAGGTAGATGCTGTGGGGAGGCAGATTTAGCATCGTAGATGGTCCATCGTGCCAACTGTTAAGGGCTGTTGCAAAAGGGAATGAGCCCTCCATCACTGGAGGTGTTCAAGGGAAGACTGATGGGATGTAGAAGGCATTCCAACAGGGAGCTGACTGGACAGACCACTGATTCCCAGACACCCTCAGACTGGTTGCATCAATATTACCAGGGCTGAAATGCATTTGAATCACACAGGCGATTGGTGTTTATTGAGTGCTTACTATGTGCCAGGTACCATGGTGGGTATGGTACAGGTACGGCCCAGCATTCACAGGGCTCACGTTCTAGTCGCAGGACAGGAAATAAGACATAAATCAAACAACCTGGGGTCACTGCTTCTAAGTTAACCAACCCAGGTGACCGATGGAGAGCGACGAGAACCTGTTTCAGGTTTAGGCCTCAGGAGGTGACATTTAAGCTGGGACCAAGGGGCAGGGAGCCCCGTGGGAAGAGCCAGGGAGCGAGAGTTCCTGGTAGAAGAGACTGTGCTCCATGGGGGGCTGAGCGCTGGCGCCCCCTACAGCTCTGTGTCTGGGAAGACTTGAGGTCAGGAGGGTGGGTGGACCAGATGGTGTGGGGTCCCACCAGGAGGCTGGATTTTATCCACCTGCAGCGGGGTCATCAGAAGCCCTTGGGGGTGGGGTGGGAGCAGAGAATCCGCTTTTCCAACCTGTTTGATGAAGACTCTGACCTGAGGCTGACTCAGAGTCTGCAGACAGAGAGGGCAGGCTGTCTTTTCCTTCCTCACCGCCCCTGGTCCCCAAGGCACCCCACTGTCCCTGGGCCAGCTAGAGGGACTCTGCATATTGTCCTTCTTATCTTCTCACCCCCACCCCCTTTCGCCTTTGCTATTCTTCCAGGGAAGATTTTTAAAATAGGGAACGGGATCACGAAATTAGAAATGCATCAGGCTTGTGGTGACATGCTGGGTCCTGCTCCTTCTGGCTGGAGTTCTGGAAATACCTCCCTACAAAGCACAAATAGGCAAAGTGGTTTTCTTTGTCTGGACAGAGGGGTGGCAGGACTGGCCAGCGCAGAATGAAAACAAGGGGCCCCTTGCCCAACAATTACTGAGAAGGTCACAATGGTGACAGCTGAGCCTGAAACCTGTGGGACGTCACAGCTTGCAGGTCCATGAAGCCCATTACGGAGGGAGGAAGGAAGAAGGAAAGGGGGACACAGAGAGAAGTGGAGCGAAGGGGAGGAGAGAGAGGGGAGCTGGGGCTGAGCAGGGTCCTGGCTCAGCAGCATTCACGGAGCCCCTGCTCCCAGGCACTGGGACCAGCAGTATTATGCTTCCCACTTGGCCGATGAGAAACCCAGGCCCAGACAGGTTAGGTCACCAATCCAAGGTCAGTTCTAACAGTGTCACTGAGACGCCTTGGGTTTCTCCCTTTGACAAAGGCTGTGGCCTTTGCACTAACCCCTCTGTGGCTGTCCTTGCCCCTTCCATTCTTTACTCAGCTGTGGTTTTATGTTGTTGTTGTTGTTGTTATTAAAACTTGCCACATTAGCCCTGGCTGGTGCGGCTCAGTGGACTGAGTGTCGGCCTGCGAACCAAAGGGTCGCTGGTTCAATTCCCAGTCAGGGCACAGGCTTGGGTTGCAGGCCAGGTCCCCAGTGGGCTTTTAAAAAAATCATAAGTCAGGTCCGACTGCTTCCCTCCTGCGAGCTTGCGAGGACCCCCATCACACGTGAATATATCCAAACTGTCTACATGGCCGGCTCCTCTCTGTCCCACCCCCATTACCTGCCCCTCAGCTCCAGCCGGCCCACGCTCCCTGCTCCCCGCTCCCGGCCTTTGTGCTGGTCCTTCCCTCCGTTTACAGATGCTCTGGCCCCAGACACTCTCACTTCACTCAGGCCTCAGCTCAAGTGTCCCTTTCCGGAGAGGTCCTCCCTGCCACCCTTGTCTGGAAGAGCACCCACATCAGCGCCAGCATGGGCACCCCTTCGCCTGGTTCCCCTCTCTTCCCGGCACTCACTCTCACAAGTCTGAGCCCCTTACATATTCTTCCCGTGTACATTCTCTGTCTTGCCTACTAGGATGCCAGCTTTAGGTCAATCCCTGGATCTCCTGATATTTGACCATTGTTAACCTTTTAAAAACGGCAATTCCAAATGGCTTAATCGGATGGCGAATGAATGAACGAACCAATGCGTGTCTCCTCCCTGCACCTCTGCCTTCTCATCTGTGGGCTGGGGGCAGTCACTGCTGAGCGGGTCGGCTATGACGGCCCCTCCGTGCATGAGGGGCCGCATCAGGGTCGTGGGAGGCCAGGCGCCTGGGGGTACAGGCACAATGAATGGGTGGTGGGAGGGGTCCTGGGTGGAGGCACAAAGGATGGGAATGACACTATTTAGTGAGGAATGACCTCCTGACACTCTTCACATAAACGCAGGCTTGTTGCAGAGCTGGGGAGGCAGCTGCAGCCGCGCCGCCTCTGATCCTGGCACGAGAGAACAAAACGGACTGCGCGTGTGTGTGCTCATGCAAGGGCGAGCGTGTCTGTGTATGTCCATCCATGTGTGCATGTGTGCACCTATGTATTCCTCTGCGTCTGTCTTCTGTGGGTGTCTGTGGTGTCTGTACGTCTCTGTGTGAGTGCTTCTCTGCATTCATGTGTGTCTGTGTACGCCTGAGTGTAAGAGTCGCCTGGAGGCGTGAAGGACGCTTCTTTGCATCCCTGAGCTGCTTGCTTTCCGTTTTAATGAAACATTCACTGGCTGAGCACCTACTATGTGTCAGACACTGTACTAGAGGCAGGGGATGGTCTTAGAATAAAACCCAAACCAAAACACCTGGTTGGCAAAGAACCGGCAGCACCCCTGATTCTGACCAGGAGGTAAATGATGAATCGGTAACTGAGATGGCCGAGTACCTGACCACCGACCGGGTGTCTCAGGTACATTCCGTGGGTGCTTTAAAACTATGCGTCCACTCCCACAACATGGGCACTCTCTTCCCGCTTTGCATAAGGGAAAATTGAGGCACTGAGAGAGGAAACAGAGGTCCAGAGAGGGAAGGTCACATGCCAAGGTCACAGAGCAAGTGCGGGGAGAGATGGGGTTTGGTCAAACCCAGGAAGTTGGACTTCAGAACTCACATTCTTTTTTTGTTCTCACTCAAGATTTTTCTTTTTTATTGAATTTATCGGTGCGACGTTAGTTAACAAAATTACGTCGGTTTCAGGTGTACGATGCTATAACACATCACCTGCATATTGCATCGTGTGTTCACCACCCCGGGTCAAGTCTCCCTCCACCACTCTGTGTCCGCCCCTACCCTCTTCTACCTCTTCGCTCAAGATTTTTATTGATTGATAGTAAGAGCAGCCATTTGGGGGAATTTGTATTTTTCCAAATTTCCAAAATACCTCCAGGTTTTGAAGGACAATTAAAAAAGATACCCTTGAACCAGCCCATTAGGTCAGCAGTCCCCAACCTTTTTGGTATCAGGAACCAGTTTCATGGAAGATAGTTTTTCCGCAGACCGGAGGAGGGGGCGTGATGGTTTCGGGATGATTCACATCCATTACATTCCAGCTCACCTCCTGCTGTGTGGCCCGGTTCCTAACAGGCCCAGAGGGTACTGGCTTAATGCAAGGGTAAGTCACGCTACCTTGCCAAGGGCTGCACAGGTGCCTACGGCTGATGGGCAGGGGAGGTGATGGGACCAGAGGGCTGGGCGTCCAGAGGGAGGGACTGCACTTATGACTGTGCAGGCGGCTTTCCTAAAAGGGGAGCTGGACGCAGGGGTGGGTGGGTGGGAGGAGGAGAAGTCGAGGTGGCTGGTGGTGGGAGAAGGCGCTGAGGCCGTGTGGGAGGCAGTGGAAGGGAATTCCGACTCACAGGCTGCTGAGCAAACGGCCTGATCTCTCGCTCACAGAGTGGTCCAAGGACTGCGTTTATCCATGTCAGCTGGGATACAGGTTGAATATGCAGATTTCTGGGCCTGCCCCAGACCTACAGGGGCAGAATCTTGAAGAGTGGGGCCCAGGAATCTGTATTTTTGACAAGGCTTCAGGTAATTCTTATACTCACTTATATTTAAACCTACAGACATTTGGGGTATGGAGACCACCTGGGGGAGGATAGGTAGTGCCAGCTCACAGATGGCCTTGAATGCTAGAAGACATTTGAACTTCATTGGGTGGGTCATAGGGAGCCTTCAAAGGTGTTTGAGCAAGGGAAGGGACCTGGTTTATTTCTCTGGTGGCACAGTGAAGGCTGGGCGGAAGGAAATAAGACAGCAGGCAGGGAGAACAGACACAGCACATGGGGCAATAATCCGTGTGAGAAATAATAGCACCTGAACTTGGACTGGGAAGTCTGGGGAGGGGACAGCAGGTCACTGAATAGCTCATCCATGGCTTGGGAGAAGTTGCAGAAGGTCCTTCAATGTATGGAGGTCAGAGGTGGGGGGGGCAGTATATTGATTTTTCAACACAGGGCCCTCTTCCAGGCTTATGTCTATCCATTGAATTTCAACAAACCAGAGAAGGCTTCCTGGAGGAGGTGATGCTTCCCCCAGACCTTGGTGAGGGGAAAATCCCAGAGAGAAAAGATTTAAGGAGGCATAGCCCAGGGTTCCAAGTTGCTTCCTCCTAGGGGGCTTCCTGCATCCAGGGCACTGAGTACTTCTCCACCAAGAGTTCCAGAGACCCCTCCTGGGTATGCATCTTCCATCAAGACGTGGAGAAAGTTGATTAGTGCGGGTGGTAGCCAGGAGTGGCATTTCTAATTAACACGCAGGCAGGGAGAATGCCTCTTCTTCCAGAGTCTGTATTCAGCTGATTGAATATCAGGGCTGGGGCTCAACTATGAATTGTGTGTCAAAAATAAAGCCTGCACTCTCCTCTCGTTAAAGGAACAGTGTCCCTATTTTCAGCCCTCTGCCTCCCCAACAGCTTGCTTGTCGCTTTGATCCCTGGAGCTGGGTGTGGGCTCTGGGGGCTCCAGGTAGGGGTAAAAAAGGAAAAGGACTTAAGGGGTGGGGGACACCGGGGCCTGGGGTGGGAAACACCAGAGGAAGGTGGAGAAAAAACCCAGGTGGGTTTAGGGGGAGCTGCCAGGTTGGGGGGGAGATACGGAGAAGAAACAGGCCATAAAAAGAGAAAGGCAGCTCCCCGTGGCAGGGGAGAGAGAGAGGCGAGCAAACACAGGTTCATTAATCTGTAGTTCGTCTGCCTTTTCTGTTAGGAGGATGAACTTGATGAGTTAATTAAGTCGCAGTCTGTAAAACCAGTTTATTTGCATAGCAAACTCCTGGGCCAGTGTGCTGTGAGTTGAGTGTGTACGAGCAGACAATTCGGGGGAAATTACAGCCTCATTAATATGCTAATCTGGTTGCAGGCCTGGAGCGGAGTTTTGGGTTGGTGGTGCTCGGGGGTGGTGGGTGTTTGGTTGCTTAGCAACCCTTTTCTCCAGGTAACCCTTCTCTGGCTTGCCCTTGATATCCCCCAAAGGATTGCAATGTGGAAGAGGAGGTAAGCGGGGGAAAGCATTCTGTTGTCACAGAACAGTGAACAAAATAAAAGGCAAACACACACACACACATTCACAGACGCATCCACATTATGCTGGGTGTCTGTACAAACAGGCGTGGGGAGGGGGCAGGGGAGGCTGCGTGGGTGCAATAGACAGACACCAGCATGCAGATGCGGTGTGTGGTCTGTGGAAAGAGACACAGGAGTAACACCCTCCTACACACACGTGTGTGTGCGCACAAACAAAATCGACGCGTGGGTTTTGTTTAACAAATAAACCCATATAATGAGATTCTCAGGCGGTGTGATAATGTACGTTCTGTGTCATTCCTCCCATCTCACTCATACACACACATGCGCATGCACACACACACACACACACACTTATATCCCATGCAGAGTCTTTACAATAACACAATACATACAAACGCATTGAACTTGGTGTTATATTCAGTTACCCCAATGACAAATACTAGTCAACTGTGACATGCACATGCACGTCACAGAGCTTGAACAAATAGGCCCTGGGGAAAAGGACAATATGCACACACATGGAAACACATGTGCCATGTATGATGTCTATGCAAGTAGACATGGGGTGTCATATGCATGGCTATGTATATGTATGTACACATGGTGTATGACCAGGTATACCAAGAGTCACTAGGAACATACACAACCCGCACAGACGGGCACGCCACGTCCAGTGGGCACCTTCAGAGTCCTGTCCCTCTCCTCTGCCCCTCGTCCCTCCTAACCCGAATGAAGCCTGCCTCCCGTCTGTCCTGCCTCCCATCTGTCCTGCCTCTGTTGCATTGTTGGGTCCCAGGCTCAGTGATGGACCCAGGCCTGGTGTCCCCCTTCCCTCGTCCCTTCTTCCTCCTCCTGGTTGCAATGTTCTCTTTTTTTGCCTATATGTATCTGATGGGCTGTATCAGAGATATCCAGGCTTCCCAGAAAGAGCAAAACATGGGACCAAGGGTGTTCATGCCTCACCCGGCCATAAGAAAAAAATGACTGTGCCCAGATGGGCTTACAGGTGAGCTCTGTAAATATTAAATATTAACTATTAGTGCCCACGGTGGTCCCCCTGGGTGTGTCTCTTGCTTCAGCAGCATTTGGACGGAACAGACCCAGGGACGCCCCTTCTCCCAGCCTCCGACCCTCCAACCTCTTTTCCAGGCACCGCCTTCGGAAC
Source organism: Anoura caudifer (assembly GCA_004027475.1). Classification (NCBI taxonomy): domain Eukaryota; kingdom Metazoa; phylum Chordata; class Mammalia; order Chiroptera; family Phyllostomidae; genus Anoura; species Anoura caudifer. The sequence continues at coordinate 18,990 of PVKU01006433.1, forward strand.
CACCTCAGCCATCCTCAGCCTCCAAGACCAGCCAACACCAGTTTTCCACCTCAGCTCCTCATTGCCGAACAACCATGAGCCCTCAAATTCGTCAGCATTATTCCACTGGGGTGGGAGCTGCCATCACCCGCCTGGTCACCCAGCATCTGCGGGCCCCCTGCACCTACCTCGCTCTGGGCTTCTGTCTGGACCTCAGGGTCCAGCTCTGCAGGGCCTGGGCCACTTCTTCCGAGAGCTGGCCAAGGAGAAGCAGGAGGGCTCTGAGTGTCTCTTAAAGATGCAAAACCAGCACTCGGTGGCCTGTTCTCTTCTGGGAGGCACTGAAGCCTTCCCAAGATGAGTGGGGTGACACTCAGGACACACAGCGGTCACCACAGTCCTGGAGAGGAACCTGACCCAGGCCCTTTTGGACCTGCCTGCCCTGGGTTCTGCCCGCACAGACCCTCAGCTCCGTGACTTCCTGCAGAAGCACTTCCTGAATGGGCAGGTGAAACTTGTCTAGAAGATGGGCGACACCTGACTCACCTGTGCAGGCTGGCTGCACCCCCCCCCCCAGGCTGGGCTGGGTGGTGTCTCTTCAAAAGGCCCCCCCTTCAAGCATGACCAGGAGCCTTTGGAGCTCAGAGGGCTTTGAGGGGCCCCTGTGTGTCCCCTGGTGTCTGGCTTCTGCCAAAAAAAAAAAAAAAAAAGGCAGCCAATTCTTGTATTATATGAGTTGTTCCGGGGGGGCAGGGCGGGGGAAGAAAAGGAAAGCTGCCCGATTCACAACCTTGCCAGCAAGCCTGGGTAAGAATCACCAGTGATCTTAGAAATGCACGCTGAACTCTAAGTGGCAGGAAGCATATTTCCATCTAATTAGTAAAGACCAGAAAGTGGGGAACAGCAAGAGCCGGTGAGCATGTGGGCAAAGGAAAGAAAGCCCTGAGGCATGCCAGTGGGGAGCAGGTTCGCGGAGCAGTGTGTCAGTGCTTCAGGATGTTAAATATGTGCACATGTCATGCCCCAGAAATCTGATTCTTGGGTATAAACCCCAGAGAACCTCTCACTCAGACACATAAGGAAACATCCACGGGCCGTTCACGGCAGCTCTGTTAGTGCTGGCTGATAGGGGCAAACCGATTGTCCTTCGTTAGGCAAATGGATAGAGAAAATGAGGTGAAGGAAGGTCTCAATGGGCACACAGCAGCCAGAAAAGCAAAAAGATCTCCACAGAGCAACACGGTGGCCGTAACAATATATTAGGTGAAACAGTAAGAAACAGAGTACGATGAGTGAAATCCTCTCATTGATGTAAGTTGAAAACAGTACTACGGTCCCGCGGTAGTTGAACGGATTGATAAACAACGGTACATTTATTCAGTGGAGAACTACACAGCAAGGAAAAGGGCAAGGCTGCTGACACGGGCCCCAGCACGGGCAAGTCTCCAAAGCATCCTGCAAGTGGAAGAAGCCAGACACAGAAGGGAGCACACCGTGGAATTCTATCCATAGGAACGTGGAGAAGGGGCAAAGCTGATCCGTAGGGGTAGAAAGTTGGGGGCAGGGAGGGTGGAGTTGGCTCCAAAGGGGTTCAAGGGAACTTTTCCTGGGGTGATGGAAATGTGCTGTGTCTAGATCGTGGAGGTTACGTGAATGTATGCATTGATCAGAATTTATCAGAGTGGACATTTAAGACAGGTACATGCTTTTATGGACTGTAAATTAGCCACAATAAAGTTTACTTAAAATACCATTTTATTGTAAACAATGACACACAAAATAAAGGAGAAAATGTTTCAAAATTTTCATGGTAATTGTGAGTGGGGAATTGTGGGAGATCGTATCATTGTTTCCAATCCCTCGCTCCCTCCACCTTGGCCATGTTGTCAGTGTGGTGGAGTTAACTTCCCTGCCCCTTGATTTTGAACTTGGTTATGTGGCTTGAGCAGTGGGTTGTTAAAGGATGTGACACCAGCAAAGGCTTTACATGTGCCAATGGGGTTTGCTCTCCTCCCTTGTCCCTTTATGATGTGCTGTGATAAATTCATGCCCTAGGCAGCTGCTGCCTTTTCTGCCTGGGCTCCATGGAGCAGACGTGTTTCCCTCAGGAAAAAGCCTGGAGCTAACCTGATCCCAGCTGGATCAACCAAACCACAGCCAACCGGCACACCCACACACACCCACACACGTGAAAAAAATTGTAAATTTGTTGAGGTAAGCCTCTGAGGTTACGAGGTTGTTTGTTATGCAGCATTATGGCAGTTGTAGATGACTACTCCATGAATAAAAGGAAAAATAACAATAACAAGCCAAAGGGAAGCCTTGACTGAACAAATGGTGATAACATATTCTATGCGTTGAGAATAATCCATTCAATTCCAACACCCTAGGTCAGGAAGACACCTGCCCACCCCTTTGCAAACTCCCTCTGTGTCTGCAGGGTCCCGCCACGTCTCGCAGAGCCTTTGCCAGGCTCTTCCTGCTGCCTGATACAAAGTCCCCGTGGCTGCATCCTGTTTACCCTTCAAGCCTCAGACCGAATGGGCCCCCAGGAAATGTTTGCTACACTAAAGTCCCCCACGCTGTGTGCTGTGCTAAGTGCCTCACGTAGATCATCTCGCTTCATCTTCCGGAGGATCCTATGAGGTAGGAGCTGCCGCTGTCTCCATTCTGCAGATGGCAGACCCGGGAGGTTAGGTAACTTGTCCTTGGTCACGCAGCTAGCAGGTGATGGAAATCTGTGAGTCTGACCCCAACGTCTAGGTCCCAAATGAAAAGATGTTGCTTCTAGATGTCTCTTAGACTGTCCCCTTCCGTTGGGCATCTCTGCCCTCCCGGGACGGCAGCAGGAGCCAGGGAGGCTGCTCCGTGATGGAAACCTTAATGTGCTTGAACCTGAGAACATCACCTTGGGGAAGGGCTTCATCCCTTAAGAAATTATAAATATTTCATTTTCCCCTCTTCTTGCCTGCCTTGTCAGCCCTGAGATGAAGTTATCGATGGGAGCCTGGGTGATGGACAGATTGGCGGGGTTCTGTATTGATGAGTTAATAGATTGTTGGCTTTTTTCCCCCATTCTCTCTCAAAAAAAAAAAGAAGTCTTGACAGCTGTTTTCCCTGCTGTGGGGTGGGTGGGGGCTGCTGCAGAGGTGAAGGAACGCCAGGCCTGGGTCAGGGTGGCACCCGTTACACACGCCTGTCAGCTTGACCTTCAACACTTACCCGGGGTCCGACCGCCTCCCACCTGCTCCAGGCGGACCCTGGTGTCCGGCCCCATCACCTCCTGGCAGATCATTGCAGCAGTTTGCTCCCTGGTCTCCCTGCTTCTGCCCTCGCCTCTCTGTTCATTCTGCATCCAGCAGTGGAGCATAAGCCAGCTCCCACGACCCCTCTGTCACAGACCTGCAGGCCACCCCCCTCCCAGCTGTGGCCCCCAGAACTCTCTGTCCTCATGCTCCGCCACCGTCTTTTCTAGCCACAGCTGTGCTGCTGTTCCTCAAACTCCCCAGGCATGGAGCGTTTGCACCTGCTGTTCCCTCTGCCTGTTTGCTGTTCCTGCAGCTGCCCACCTGACTTATGCCCCCTCTCCTCCTTCTGGCCTCTGCTCAAGTGGCCCCTGCCCGGCCTTCCCTGGCCACCCTGCATAAATACCCCCGGGTCTCATCCAGGCTTATTTTTCTTCGTGATGTTATTCATGTTTATCTGTTTGGTGCCTGTTTCTCTCACTGGATGGGGAGGCCTGTGAGGGCAGGGCCTTTGGATGGCTTGTTCACGGCTGCATTTTCCTGACCCACGACAGGGCCCATGAATTACAGCCTGGGGGCGAAGCCCACTTGTGGCCTGGCCCAGTTCTTCATGGGACCTAAAAGCCACTCCTAAGAACCTGGCCAGTGGGCTTCCCTTCGACCAAGACCAAACCACTCTGTCACTGCTCCCCCCTCCCACACAACCCCTTCATCCCCTCCCCATGAAGCTAGTTTTAAACCACACCCCTTCCCTCTCCCTATCGATCTTCCACCTGTTACTCCCTGAAAGCACTTCGTGTCAGGGCCTTGATAACTTCGCCAGGTCTTTTGTCACCATCTGTCCCTTTGCTCATTGAGGTCAGCAGCAGGGTCCCAGGCTGGTGAGGCTGTGATCCCCGGTCCTCACAGCGAAAGCTCTCAGTGGTTCCATTTCCCGATGATGCTGGAATGTGCTCTCACCTGAGTGTGTGGAGACCATCCTGCTGACATTATAGCTCATGCTGGTCGGGTGTTGCCATGCCTGTGGGCCCGGGGAGCAGGCAGCTTCTGCTCAGAGGGCAGCCATTCAGGCCTCAGCAGGGGAGGTGGCTGCCAGAGGGGCTACCTGCAGGGGATGATATATATATATATATATATCATGTATGTATGTATGTATATATATCAACTTATTTATTTCACACTCCCTTTGTATCAGGCACTATGTTTTAAGTGCTGTCCATGTATTAACTTATTTAATTTCCATAGTAGCGCTGTTGGTTTGGAGCAATTAGTCTCATTTTGCGATTCGGAAATGGAGGAGGCCCAGAAAGGTGGAATAACTTGCCCAAGGTCACACAGCAGGTCAGGAGTGGAGCTGGGATTTGAACCCAGACAGAGGTGTGTTTCACCACCATGACTACATGCCTCTCAGTGGATGGCAGCAAGAGCTCTTCTCCTTCCCTTCCCCCTCCCTCCTGCGTTTACCCTGCCTGGTCCATTCTGGATGGGTTTCGGTAACCCCCCAGTCTTTCCCCACAGGACTCTCCCTGTGAGAACAAGGCAGAGCAACCTTTTATTTCCTGGGGTGCTGGGGGCCCAGCAGCCACAGGGAGAACCCCATCCCTTCAGTGAGCTGACCTGGGGCTTCTCAAATCCTGGAAATGAGGGCCTTCCTCTTCCAAGAGCCTACCTCAATTTGGTACCCCAAAGCCCATCCCTCTCTGGATGGAGCTTGGCAGGGGTGAAGGGGTTAGTAAACCCTACTGGCCTCTTCTCTTCAGAGGCCACCCCTCCAGGTGGGGCTGCCCTGACAAGCGGAAGGAATGTGGAAGGCTCCCTCTGATTCCCCAGGGGCCTGGCCTGCAGGGCACAGCAGACCTGGCAGGGACCTGGCAGCAAAGGAGGCCGGCTGCAGGGTGGGATCGGAGATGCAGAGAGGAGGCTGGAGCAGGTGAAGGACTGGAGTCTGGCCAGACTGGGGTCCGGGGAGAGGGGGACTCTGGAAATGTACTTTTAGAACTGAACCTTGGAGCAAACTCATCTAGGCCTCCTACTCATTCGTTCGCTCATTCATTCATTCATTCATTCATTCAACAAACACGTATTAAGCACCTACTATGTGCCAGGTGCTGTATGAAGCGCTGGGAACTCATCTGGGACAAGAGAGATGAAAATCCTGACATTCTGGCAACTCCCCTTAGGTGCGACGTGTGTTCTTCTGTGGCTTCTCCCGCTCAACATGAAGTCGGTGAGATCTGCCGACGTCCTGTGTAGTTGTCGACGGGTTTCCCTCCCTGCTGTGTTGTACTCCACTACATGGATGAGCCGTGTTTGGTTTCTCTGTTCCCTTGCTGATGAGTCTTTGGGTAGTTTCCAGTGTTGGGCTATTTGTTTATCCTGGATCATCTTGCCTTCCTGCCCACAGGCACCTCCCACCCCCACCACAAAGACAGAGATTGACCAACCTGCCAGTGAAGTTATCCATTAGCCAGAATGGAGGAATGGTGTCCCCTATAGGCTGGGTTGTGCTTTCATTGGCCACAGTCTCCTCCATTCCCTATTGTCCCCCACACGCCACACCCTGACGTGACCCACTGGCCTTTCCTAGCTGGCACCTGAGTTTGCACAGGGCCTCTGATCCCTGCCCAGGCAGCCAGCTGGTGTGGGAGGCTTCTGAGGGCGGTCCTCATGCCCTTGGGCGTCTCCCCAGGGTGCTCAGCTCAGAGCCTAGCCTAGGAAGGTGGCCTCCACTCCATACGGTTGACCCCCACGGACCTCCCCAAGGCCCATCCCTCCCAACGTGGGTGCCCTGGGGAAGCGAGAGAGGGGGCTGAGACAACAGGAAAGCTGAGCAGGGGGAGCAGAGCTGCGTAATTACAGAGGAAGAGGCAGTGATGGAGTGATAATGGCCGAGTTCTGACCGGGGCTAACCAGTTCAGAGCCGGGAAGGAACTGCGAGGCGCAGGGAGGGCAAGGGGGCCGCCTGGGCTGCGGCTGAACGGGTGCTTTCACAAACAAGACGTAAATTGGATGCAAACATCTAATTAACCTTCTCCCAGGGTTCCCTCCTCTGAGAGGGAGGCGGCCTTCCCAGGGCTCCCAGCCTTCCCTCCAGGGATGGATTTGGGGGAAGGGAAGAGGAGGGGAGGGCAGGCGGGAGGGAGGGAGAGGGAGTCAGGCTTTTTTTTTTCCCCACCAGCTCCCCTCAGGGTAGAGGCTGAGCTAAACCTCCAGCAGAGTTCGTTTCTCAGAGCCTGGGCTGACCTGAGAGCTGCATTCCTTTTTAATAGGCCCTGCACTCAGTCCACATTACTCACTAGGGCTGTACGGGGCCCTGCAATCAGGGGAAAGAGAGAGTCAGAGGTTTTTGTTTTGTTTTGTTTTCCTCTTCGGTGGGGACAGGGCCGCTGCAAAGCCGGCTCCCTGTGGGAGTCCCCAGACCTTTGCGTCCCCTGGGCACAGAGCCAGGGGTCCTCTGATGCAGCAGGTGTGAGAGCTGTGTGTTTGGAGCTACCCCCACCCCCACCCCAAACCCAAACTGCACCCCTGATAGCTGTGTGACCCTGGGCACTACATCACCTGTCTACCCCTCATTCATTCACTTGACCAATGTTTATCGAGGTCATACTGTGTGCCAGGCATGGATCTAGGCGCTGGTAATACAGTAGTGAACAAAACAGATAAAAAACAAACAAACAAACAAAAATTCTGTCTTCCTGGGGCTTGGAGGGTGCGGTGATGGTGGGCAGCAGGCGCCTGGATAGTGAAGGCTGCGGTGCCTCGTGTCTGGCTGCACCTCAGCCCTCCCCTCGCTGGCCGCGTGACTTCGCTTGCCTTCTGCACCCTTTCCGCGCTGCTTTCCCTTCTTTTTCTTTTCTTTGAAGATGTCAATATACAGAAAACCTGAAAAAAACAGTGTAAGACAGCCATAAATGTTAGCTTTTGCTTGCTTACTTTTCTCTCTGTCTCTGTCTTTCTCTGTCTTTATATATTTTTTTGAAACTTTCTGAGAGTAAGTTGCAGGAATGGCACCCTTCACCCCGAAGTGTTTCAATGTCTGTTCCCTACACAGAGACACTCTCAGAGAACCGCAGTACAATGATGGAAATCGGGACATTAGCATGAATACCATGCTGTCATCTAATCAAAGACCGTACTTAGAGCTCTCCATTTGTCCTGACAATGTCCTCTGTCACCTAGGGAATTCCGGGACCACGCCGTTGTACTCCATGACATGTCTCCCTCAGCCTCTTTAAATCTGGAATCAGTTCCTCAGTCTCTGGGTTCCAGGCAGGATGTTTCCGAAGCAGCCAGATGTAAGAGCCACACGGAAGCTCTGGGAGATGTCCCTCAATCTGAGTGTATCTCATGCACCTTCACGATTTGATTCAGCTTGTGCATTTGGGAAAGAACTCTATTTAGAGGGTGCTGTGCTCTTGCTGGCGCGTCGTGTCGGGAGGCACAAGGTGTCGATTTGTCCCATTACTGGTGAGGTTGACCTTGATCACTTGTTTCTGGTGTGCCTGCCAGGTTTCCCCACTGAACACTGACTATTTCGCCTCTGTAACGAGCAAGTACATGGTGAGGAGATGCTTTGAGATGAGGTGAATATCGGGTTATTCCTTGGACTTTGACTGACGAGCTTTAGCATTGGGTAATGATTTTTGCCCAAATCAATTATGATGATGCTATTTCTCCATGTAGATTTTGTAGCTCCAGTCTTCCTTTTACATGTATTAGTTGGCTTTTTACTGTAAAGAAGAGAATTCCTCATTCATTCATTTATTCATTCATTCACTAGGTCAGCGTGGGCACCTGGACTCTCACTTTACTCAATGGGCAATAATCCTTTGCAATCACTATTTATTCTGATGCTCTGGATTTGGCCAATGGGGGCCCTGCAAGCTGGCTCCTGTGCCCTTTGGATGCATCCTCTTCTTTCTTGAAATACTTCCTTACTATGTTGCACAGGCAGATGTTTCAGACCCCTCTGCACTGCCCACGCTCCAGACCTGGAATCAGCTATTCCCCCAGGAGCCTGGGTTCCTTCTTGTGGGGAATGAATGGTATGTAGAAGTCACGATCCGGGCTCCAGGGTGCTCACTGCTCCTGGGCTGCCACTGCATGCAGGCTCTTTGAGCACACCCAGCGGGTGCTCCAGTTTCTCCATCTGTTCAATGGGATCCAGTTGTCCCTGCCTCCTAGATTGTATGATGATTAGATGAGCCAGGGCCTGAAATACTCCTAGAACAGTGCCTGGCACATGGATGATGCTATACAAGTACACGTTCAATAAATGAGAAATACAAGTAGTGTGGTAGATAGTGATGAGTGTTCTGGAGAATAAGAGACTGAAGGACAGTTCCAGTGTTATGTAGAACGACCTCCTCAGAAGACTGAGGAAGAGGAGGGTGATATCTAAGGGAAGCAGGCAGAAGGAACAACTAATGCAAAGGCCCTGAGGCGGGAACATACCTGGCCTCAAAGTAGATGGCAGATTCCCAGGCTTTAGGGATACCAAATTTTGAAGTAGAGGCACCATTTTTTTTTTTTAAGGATGATGTAATGTGGAAGGTGCTTGAAACCTGGCCTGGGAACCTCCAGGGACATCATTATCATGGGTCCAGTGCTCACTCTGGGCTCGGTCTCAGGCTAAGCCTTTGCTGTGGGTGATGGCTCTTAGTCCCCATAACACCCTTATAGGGCAGGCACTCTCATCGCACCATTCACAAATGAGAAGCCAGAGGCTGATGCTGAAGGATTACCTTGGCCAGAACACAGCTGGTAGGTGACCCTCTCTGAGGAGCAAGTGTCTCTCAAAGAATTGGAAAGCCAGTCTTCCTGATGCCAAAGACTTTGCCAGAAGTGGCGAAGAGGCATGAGCTACTTCCCATGAGACCACTGGCAGCGCAGGCCTCAGTTTCCCCATTTATCAAAATAGCAGCCCAAGTTTCCCCAGGTAGGGCTGGTTCCGCTCAAGTCAGACTGGAAAGGTAAGGTGTGCCTGGTGGGGTATCTCCCTCAGAGAGGTGGAGAGGGGCTTCTCCGACTGGCTTCCCCACAGCTGCCCCTCCCCCATGGCATCCCCCTTCCTCTTTTTCACCCCATCATCCCCAGGGGCAGCCAGCCAGCAAAAAGAGTCCCTGGGCAGCAATGATGAAGATGGATGTGGGATTGATTCAGCCCCCCTTCCCTCTGCCCTTCTGGTAGAAAATTAAAAGACCATTTGTTAAGGGGCGAAAGTCCTCAGGTGCATCCTGAGGCCAGACAATTTGTCTCTGTGAAAAGGATGCTATTATGAGAGAGGCTGGATGCAGGCGGAGGGCGGGCCGGAGGGGCGGCCGGGGAGTGGGGAGGCCCAGACAATGGGGGGAAAATAATAAATACATCGGAGCGTGCCAGCCGCGGGGCTCCTGGCTAGAGAGGCATGGGGGGGGTGGCGAGGGGGCAGCTTGGGGCTGGGCGAGCTCATGTGCTGGGGCTTCCAAAGCCAATTCCTTTTTCATGACCCTTGTCCAGGACCAGAAGGGTGTCACCCGGGAGCTCTGCTGCCCTGCATTAAGGAGAGTTTGTAAATGACCCTCTTTAAAGGAGGGAGTTTCTCTTTATAGACCTCGGTGCAGAGAAGGGAAGGAGGAGGGGGGCCCTGAGTGAGACCCTTCCGCCCTCTTGGGGGTCATTAAGTGATTAGAAAGAAGGGGCCAGTTCTCCAGCCGCCATTCAGATGAGGGGATGCATTTATCACAAGCGCTATTATTTATTGTTTTTTAAAAGGTTGCATTAGGCTCCCCCTGCGGTCTCCTGGCTTTCTTTGTGTGGTCGAGTCCTTTCTGGGCCTGCCTCCTCCAGGATCCCCAAAACAAGGGGCCCGTCCCCCTAGCTCCTGCTCTGGACCCCATCCCCACCCTCTGGGCCCTGCTGTCCACCCCAAATGTGCCTGTCCCACCCTGGTCTCTGAGGACCAGCTGTCCCCCTGGAGGCAGGCATCACAGGGACGGTCCTGCCGCAGCAGTCTGGCCCCGGCCCTGTCTCTGATGAAAGTACCTGTCAGCTTCATTTTCTTCACTAGCATTTGAGTTTCTTGCAGGCAGTGACCGCGGCTGGTTCATGGCTGTGTCCCCCGTGTCCCTCACAGTACCTGGCACAGAGCAGGCACCCAAGGAAAGCGAGTTTGCACGTACCCCTTGTCTGCTTCTCCTGGGGAATGGAAAACCTCTGCCCCATTGGACAGATGGGAAAACCGAGGCTCAGAGATATGGCAGAGATTGTTGAGGGGCAGAGTTGGGACCTGAAGCTGGGCCGTGACACTCACGAGAGAGAAAAAGGCATTTAAAGGAAAAAAGGTCTGTCTAACCCTCGGGTTCTAGAAAGTTCTTTGCTTTTGGGAAAGGGAATTTGTAGCCAACCAGAGGAATGAACTTCTTCATTTTCTCTTCCAAGGGGACAAAACAAAATGGCCTTGAAATCGTATAGACTTGAATATTTCCCTTTTCTGCTGAAACTCCAGTGCCCTGCAGGGCCCAGAGGACCGTCTGTCTGCCCGCTGGTGGCCCTGCGGGCCCTACCTGTCACTCTCCCTCTCTCTGACCTGTCAAGAGGCTGGCTCTCTCCAGCTCCCAGGCCTTTGCTTGGGCTGATCTCCTTGCCTGTAAAGTTCTTTTCCTTCTTGGTCCAGCCTGTGTTCCCCAACTTTGCCTGCACCTTGAACCCCCTAGGCCAGTTCCTAAAACTCACCAGCCCTTGAGGCCCACTGCAGACCCCTGGAGCAGATTCTCTCAGGGTCACCCCCGGGGGGAGATTTAAAAATCTCCCCAGGTGGTTTGGAGGCCCTGTGGGGGCTGAGAAGGGCTGAGCTAGTCAATTCTACGCTCAAGGGCCACCTCCTCCCCATGGAACAGGGTCAGGTCACCTTGTATTGTCTCTCAGCCTGTTCAGCCTCCTCTCCGCATCTCTTTGTGATCACATGCTCATTCATTTGATTTACACGAGCCTCTGACTCTTGCCTCTGATAGGGTGGGGACCTGTCCATGGGGTTCACAGTGGCGCTCATGGCAGTTCTGTTGCGTGAAGGAGAAACTTTGAGAGCGTGGGTGGCATGGAACCAAGGCCCTGGGGCAGCCTCTAAGATGGGCTTTTACACGCTTCACTCATGTGCTCTTGGGCTGCTCAGGGGTGGGGTCATGGGTGAGGTGGTGAGATGCCCAAAGCCCACCTGGCTTCCAAGTCCTTCCCTGTGCCCCTTCTGACCCCCTGCCCCCGTCTATCCTCTGCTCAGGGCAAACCTGCCTCCCATCCCTCCGGCCTGTCCCTGTCACCTTTCACACCTCAGGCTTTTGCCCCAGTCCCTTCCCAGAGTTCCTTCTCCAGTTCTCTCTGCCAGGGCGTGGGTCTGGCGGCCACCCTGCAGTGCCTAGTAAAGAACCTCGCACATAGTAGGGGTAAATAAATAGAAGTTGGATCCCAGTCTTGGGGGAAAAATGGGTGGGAGAGTGCAGTTTGAAAAAGCATATTTAGCCTCTCCGTGCCTCAGCTTTCTCACGGTAAAACTGAGGTCTCTGCCCTATTGGTTGTTATTGCTATGTAATATGACAGATAGTATATCTAATATTTAATAATAGTATATACATTGTATATCATACATTATAATGATCATATTATCATTGTTGAGTGAATTAATGTGTGTACCACCTGGGTTCAGTGCCCGGTACACATGAGTGCTCAGTGAATATTATCTGTTTTTCATTATTTGTCGTATCAGCTATGGCTCAGTCACATCTTCTGAGCTGTCTGGGAGGACTCCTACCTTTTGTGATTCAGTGATTCTCACCTTGGGGGGTGGCACCCTAAAGTGCAGGGGCAGGTGGAGACCAGATCCTGATTTCTCCCTGTGAAGAGTTCTGGTTTATCCAAAGGGCTCTGGATGAAAAAGTGCTTCATCACAGCCCCTCTGTGCGGACCCAGGCCCCGCTGACCTTGGCTTCCGGGCCAGCTTTGGGGGCGGGTTGAGGGTGCCCTAGAATCAGATCAAGCAGCCACCTGTCCTCAGGGAAAATGAGAAAAGTCAGGCAGAAGTGGCCCTTGCCATCAAGGTGTCCTGTTTGACTCCTCCCTGAGCTCAGTCACAGTGCACCCCTTAGCACTCCGTCTGTGGGCGCCCCTCAGCCTTGGCACTGCGGATGCCTCTTTGTTTGCCAGGGGTGGAGGCAGGAGGGTGGGGGAGTCCAGTGCAGGGTGAATTGTGTAGCATCCCTGGCCTCCACCGGTTAGAGGTGCCACCATCACCCACCCCCCAGCTGTGACAACCCCAAGTATCTCCCTGTCAAGTGTCCCCTGCAGGTCAAAACGTCCTGCAATTTGAGAACCCCTTCTTGATACACATCTAGCGTGGTGAGTCTCAATCCTGGCTACACCCAAGAATCACCCCAAAAGGGCAACGTTTAAACCTACGATGGCCAAACCCCATGCTGGACAGGTCTGAGTCAGTATCTCCAGGGAGCATCCCTGGGCATTGGGGGTTCTGTAGTTCCCAGGTGGCTCTGATGCCCGGGCGAGGCTAAGAGCCACTGCGGAACTACAGATGTAGTTCCTGATCCACAGAGAAGGGAGCTGAGGCTCAGGCAGCCCAGCTGTTTCAGTGAAAACCTCCCACCAAGTGACGGGCGCAGCACAAAGCAGGTATGGCTGACATGCCTTTGTCAAACCAAATAACAGACCTGAAGGAACGATTCACGGCCTCCAAACAGACACGTGCAGAAACGCAAACAGAACAGCAGCCGCTGCTTTGCAAACGGTGCCAGCCTTCTCTTCACATGGATGACGGGGGCCCCAAGGGGTGCTTTCTGTCCCCTGGCGGTGTCTCCATTTCCTCCAACCCATTTCATGCTCAGGAATAGCATCTGTGTCCTGCTTTCTCCCCTGGGACGATTGCAGAGTGCCAATGGTCTGGAGGTGTTGCCAGCCCACACATCTGCCACGTTGATGGCTTGGGGACAGTCGCAATCCCCCACCTCTTCAGGTCCTGTCATCAGCTGGACAGATACCTCCAGCTGATGGCGGGGACTCCTGTTCGACCCTCCCCCACACCACCCGTGGGGTGGAAGGCAGGGCTTCTTAGTGCAGTTGGACGTTTTCTAGCTCAAGTCAAATGTTTCTTCGCCACGGGTATTTTTATTTTCCCCAGGCGCAGAAGTTCTGTCCCATTAACCTAAATCAGTTAATAAGGTTATTTTTGCTTCTTTAAATAGTTCCTCGTTACTCATTTCTTCTGAAAATCTTCATGGGTCATTGTAGGTCAAGAGCCTGTTTTTGTAAATAAAGTTTTATTGGCACACAGCTGTGCCCATTTGTACCTACTGCGTGTGAATGCCAGAGGGATCCTCATACATGATCAGCAAATCAAGGTCTCCACATCCTACCTTCTTCCTACTGTTCTCAAGGCCCCTCCTTGGACTCACTGAGCTTTCCTGCTTTACCTCCTACCATTCCCCACTTGCTCGCTATGTGTCAGCCACATGGCCCTTGGGCTGCCACTCAAACCCACAAGCTCATTCCCACCCCGGGGCCTATGCACTTGCCATTGCTGCTACCTGGTCTTCCTCCTCCACATGACTCGCACCCTCGTTTCATTCAGGTTTTTACTCAAATGCTGCTTGCCTCTCTAAAGAGCAGCTTCCAAAACACTACGTGATTGAGCTGCTGTTCATTGCCTCGCTCCCCGAGCTGGCCTGTAGGCTCCACGAGGCAGGGACTGTGCCAATCTAGAAAGACCATCCCTGAATCCTGAAGATGGAGCGCAGGTTCTGTACGTGCTGAAGAAACACGGTGGGAACGAACAAACGAATGAATGCTTATCTTGCAAGTGTTGCCAGGAAGATGTAAACGATGTGTGTAAAATAGCGCCTGGCCTGGCACGTAGTAGGTGTGCATTGCAAGGTAACTAGCAATAGTTGTGGAGAGAGCGAAGGCGGCCCACTCAGCCCTGCTGCTGTGTCTCCTTGGGTGGCCCCTCCCCATCTCTCCTTTGCCCTAGGCCAATTGGGAGGCAGGATTTTGGGGTTCTTTCTGCTTCTCCCCTCTCTGGATCTCTGCTTCCCCGAGGCCCTGCACAGAGGGTCTCCCTGTCAGGTGTTTCACTCGTCCTGGGTCCTAATTGAGATGGCAAGTTCTGGGGACAGGGCCTGCAGCCAACTCTGCCAGCCTCCCCTGCCAGGAGCAGGAGGAAGAAAACAAAACCCCATCAACGTGTCGAGTGAACCCCCCTCTATCCAGTGGGAAAGGAGCCTCCTGTCTGGCCGACTTGGTCCACCCCATGGTGGTGGGAGCCCAGGCTGGCCGAAGGTACCGGTTCCAGGCTCCTCTCTGCTCCCAGCCAAGAAGCACCTGATGTCCCTTCGCCGCCCCCTACCCCCTGCTGCACCAAGCGAAGGGGGCAGTTTTCTGCTAAATGGACACCAGGTGGTTCCTAAGGCAATTGGAAGCCCCTGCGCTGGCGGTGGGCATTGGTGTGTGGGAGGGCCCGCTTCCCAGTCTCTCTTCCCTGGCTTTATTTGTTTGCTTTGGATTAGAAAGGCTTGTGCAACACCGAGCCCTGGTTTCCAGCGCGATTCCACTGCGCCCAGGCTGGAAAGGACCTGACACTGGCAGCTGCCATCCTCATGAACTCGAGGCAGCACCTACACCCCAGAAACTCATCGGTAAAATGGGGACTAATTTCTCCCTTATGCTATTGTTGTGAATGCATTTTATAAAGGTTACTTCTCACTCACATATAGGAGTCACTTAAGCAACAGGGACCTGGGGGGTGGGACGTTCTGGGGGAGGGGAATGGCTGGTGCAGATACAACAGTGCATCCGGAGTAGGACTGCCTACTGTGTGTTCGAGGGCTGGGGGATGAGGCCCAAAGCCATACATTTTACGGGGGAGCGATCCCGAACATGCATCTAGGAAAAGCGAAACATTAAAGAGGATGGAAACGTTCTTAAGAACCAAGGGCACTTGCCTTGATGGCTCACTTAGGAGGGGTGCTGGCCTGGGAGCAGGACCTGCAGAGAACGTGGCGCCCACGTCCTGCCTGACCAGTCCACATGGGGAATCAGGGCTGACCAGACACAGAAAGGGTAGACCCAACGAGCTCCTCGAGTTGTCAACCTCATGAGTGTTGGAGACACACCCACATTCCAGTCCCAGCTCTGTTACTCGGCAGCTGTTCAATCCCCAGCAAGTTACTGAACCTCTCTGAGCTTTCTTTTCTCTCCTAGGAACTGGGGGCTGTGGGCTGTTGTGAAGATTCACTCACACGTAATGTTTGGAGGAGCTTAGCACAGGGCCTGGCACCCCGTGAGCTCTTGGTGAGCTTTGGAGTCACTGTCATCCACAGTAACAGTAACCCCACCCATGTCCTTTACTTGCCTCTGAGGAGGGTTTCCAGATCGCAAGCTCACTCTCCCATTTAGAACACAAACAAGCTCACGCTATATTCCCCAGAATCCTCCAGTCGGAACGAGGAGGAAGCCTGGTGCCACCCGGTTGAGGTGGCCTTGAACCAGGCCGGAAGATGGGTAGGGTTTAGATGAATAGGGAGCAGAGAGCAGGTAAGGGGGACCAGGTGAACACAGTGCTGAGAAAGTCACGGTGTGTGCCAGTGGGTCGGAGGGGAAATGGTACATAGGTCCGGTGGAGTGGAGGGTCGTTGCTAGGGGAAACCGAAAATAAAGGTGGCCCTAATTCTGTGAGCTGGATTGTGTCTTTTTCATGGTGTCCTTCCCAGGCAACCCCTCAGCTTTCAGCATCTGCTTTAGTATCTTTGACTCTCCTGGTAGCTCGCTTACTCTTCAGCACCCTTCTCATCTCCCTCCCTTCCTTCCTTCTGCCTCCCTTCCTTCCTTCCATATGACCGTCTTTCTATCCATCCATCCTCTTTTTTCTTTATTAATCATGCATCCAAATGCCTATCCATCCATTTTTCAATCCATCCTCCTTCCTTCCTTTCTCCTTTCCTCCTCTTCCATCCATAGATCCTCTACCAGCCTCTTGTAACCTCCCCTTCTTCCCTTTCCTGATTCTCTCAACCTTCCCATCCACTCATCCACCCAATCAAGTCATTTCAGTCCGCCATTCATTGAATTATTTCTTTAACAAACACAGCTATCTACATGCCAGGCTCTGTGCTAGGAGCAGAGGGAGAGTTCAAAGATGAGTGCAACATGGCACATAGTAGGTGCTCAATAAACATCAGTGGCTTTCGTATGAGATTTCATGTGGGAGTTCCAAAGCCCCTGTTGAACATCCACGGCAACCACACGAAGGTTTCCTGAGGCATTCTTGTGGAGAACAGCACTATTCCCCTGCAAGATGCTTGGATGGAGGAGCAGGGAGCTGGCAGAGGTGAGAAAGAGAACAGAAATAAATCAGTGTTAGATTCCTCTCCATGTGCCCTGCTGTCTCATTGCTTCCTTTCTCTCCCTCAAATCCCTGGGGCCCCAACAAGCTCCCAGCTCTGGCTTCTTCCTTTTATCCTGGTGGGGCCTTAACCAGTCAGTGACCCATCTAGCCCCCCAAACTTGAGCTGGTTAAAGGCAATGTGCTGGGCTCCCGACTTCAGTGGCTGTGAGACCATCTGGTTTGATGGGTAGAAAAGGACAGGAAACCAAGACAGAATCTGACAGGAAGTGAGGGCATGGCTGAACACAAACCCTGGCTCTTTCTTGGCTGATCACGCATCTGTTTGGGAAAGCCACGGCTGCTTCCCAACCTCTGCAGTGGGCTGGGTTCCCTCGACCCGAGACCCAGAGGTACCAACTGACCAGAGTCAGGGCTGGAACGTCCCCAGAATGACATGACCTGTGGCATAGGATGTGAGCTCTGGTACTTGAGGGAGGGTGTTCTTTGCTGTGTGTATGCCAGTTCTCATGATGAGAGAGTTCCTCCCTTCCCCATCGTTTTTCAATCCTTCCCATTCCATCCAGGAGAAAGTCTCAGCTTGGTACTGTTGAAACATCTGGTCTTCTACACCATCCAACCAATCTCTGTTTTAACGAGAGTGCGTGTGGGCCCAGGCATGGACCCCCTCAGCAGACAGCCAGGGCGAGCTGGAATTGAATAATCACATTTTCTTTCTGTGGTAGTTATTTTTCTGCTTACCTTACATTATTGAAGCATTTTCCCTTTTCAGGGCAGGATGAAAAGTTTTCTTCTAAAATAAATTTAGGTAAAAAGAGAATTGATTTAAATAAACACATCAAGTAGATTATGTTAGGAAAGCTACTCATGTCTGGCAAGAATCATGAGTAGGGCTTTTGGAAGGGATTCCAGTTCAAGAGACTCCCACTGTTTCCAGCCCCCTACATGTAAACAGTAAGAGCTAACTTATATACACCCACTACGTGCTGGGCACATTTAGATATCTAAAACGGAGGCCCTCCCAACAATTCTATGGGGTGCATAAAATCATTAGCCCATTTAGCAGATGAGGGAACTGAGGCTCAGAGAGGTGAACCAACTTGCTCCAAACTTCACAGCTAGCAAATGGCCGGGACAGGACTTGAACCCATAGCGTTTAGCTCTTTGGCCCTGCATGCAACCACTAGACTATAATCCCAGAGGAGGAGAGTGACACCCAGAGATAACATGTGTTCGACATGCTCCCTGCCCCCTGGCCATGCTTGGACTATTCCTTGAACTGGGTTGATCCAGAATCTTAGCACCCCAGGAAGTGAAAGTGCCCAGGAGGCTATGAAAACCAGGCCCGAGCTGGGTGCTGCGAGAATCCACTTCCTCCCGTCGTGAGGCTTTGGCATCTGCTGATCGGCTCTCCTGGTCCTCCCACTCTGCCCTTTCGCAAACTCTCTGGGACCCCGGACCCCATAAACCCTGCCTCTGCACCAGCCTGCCCTTGCCCAGGCCTCCGGGGAGCAGGTGCCCTGCACAGAGGCCAGGCCTGCGGCAATGCCCTGAGGCTCGCCCGCACTTCAGCCCTGCCTCTTTGTCTCTCTACCCTTGGGACAAACGTCTCATTCCCCAGGGTGTCAAGGGGAAAATTAATCACCCGGGGGAGATCAGTCAGCCTGCTGACTTGGCAGGGGAGACAAAGAGAAATAGGGAGTCTCACGGATTGGTTGGGTCCCCCATTAAGGGGTGGAAAAATGCTTGCTTTGCGATTACAGATGGGCGAAACGGTCGCGGGCGAGTCCCATCCCCATCACCTCGGGAAACCGCTGCTCATGCGGTTCTGGAGAAGGTGGCTGTCTCCTCTCCTGGGCACTGTCCTCCCCTAGGTCAAACCGCAGCCCCTCTGCCACCTTCAGGGCCAAAGCCTGCTTTCCCCGTCCAGCCTGGCATCATGTCTTCTGGGCCTGATCCTGTCCCTCAGAAGTCGGGCTCCAGTCACTTTGGTGGCATCCATAAAAGTGACCCTTGAACCATTGTGGGAGAGGCAGCATGGCATAGGGGCAACGAGTGTGGACTCCACCCTGTCTTCTGTGACATGCCCACAGATGGGCAAGACCAGACCCCTCCTGCGTCATCTGGGTTCAGCCAATGGGAAGTGTTGGGAGGAAGGGAGAAGCCTGGGTGCTTCTCCCCATCTCTCTGTGCCTTGGGGGGCTTCTCTGGTAGCAGCTGTCCACCCTCCCAGAGGGTCCCCAGCTGTGGGTACAGCTTCCATGGACCACAGAACAGCGGGGAGTTAAATACAGCTATCCCAGTTTATAGACCGGCAAACTGAGGCTGGATGTCTACCCGCCACCGTGTGCCTGTAGGTTGCTGTCATGACCTTGGTCAGCCCTTTCTCCTTAACTTCTTCTCTCTCTGTCTCTTTCTTTCTCAGGTGTGAAAGTCAAAAGCAGACATCATCACTGCTTTCGAAGAACTCATATTCTATGTTCTTGTTCCTTTCCTGCCTCGATCCAGTTCTGAAAAACTGTGTTTAAGGATGTAAAAGATTGCCCTGACCGGTGTGGGCTGGGTGTCATTCTGCAAAGCGAAAGGCTGCAGGTTGGATTCCTGGTCAGGGCACATGCCGGGTTGTGGGTTTGGTCCTGGTTGAGCCAACCACAAGAGGCGACTGATCGATGTTTCTTTCTCACATGGATGTTTCTCTCCCTTTCTCTTTCCCTCTCTCTGAAAATAAATAAAATCTTAAAAAACAAAAACAAAAAACAACGTAAAAGGTCAATCTAGCTAAAAATGGCGTAAAGCTGCTCTGTCCCACGCAGCAGCCCCCAGCCACATGTGGCTGTTGAATTTTATACAAATCAAGTAAATGTGGAGTTGGGTCCCTTCGTTGCACCAGCCACGTTGCCAATGCTCTGCGGTCCCATGTGGCTAGTGGCCGTCCTATTGGATGGGGCGGGTTTAGTGCATTTGCACCATCGCAGAGAGTTCCCCGACATCACTGGCCTAGAGCAAGGGTCCTCGGCTTTGACACCGTCAGTGTCTCAGATTGGATAATCCTTTGTCCCGGGAGCAGCGTCCCGTCTTCTACCCACTGAATGCCAGCAGCCCCCCTCAGCAGGGGTGACAACCAAAAATGTCTCTAGATGTCTTGGGAGTGTGGGAGACAAAAATCACTCCTGTTTGGGAACTACTGGTCTAGGTGACTATTTTTCTTGCTATTTTATTGAATTTATTGGGGTGACCTTGGCAAATAGAATCATACAGATTCCAGGTGTACAAGTATAGAATTGTGCACCCGAAATACACCATCTGTAGATCCTCATCTGAAATGCATCTTCTATATATTGTATTGTGTGTGTATGCACAGCCCTGAGTGAAGTCTCCTCCCATCCAGATGATTTATTAAAAATCTTTTGTTGGCCCTGGCTGGTGTAGCTCAGTGGATTGAGTGTGGGCCTGTGAACCGAAGGATCGCGGTTCGATTCCCAGTCAGGGCACATGCCTGAGTTGCAGGCCAGTTCCCAGCAGGGGACACACAAGAGACAACCACACATTGATATTTCTCTCCCTCTCTCCTTCCCTTCCCCTCTAAAGATAAAATAAATAAAATCTTAAAAAAAGAAAAAATCTTTTCTTGTTGTTGTTGTTCAGAACTAACAGAAAGGTGCTTGTAAACTCAGCAAGAAGCTCTGAGGTCTTGACCTGGGGCGCCTCCCTGTTGAGAGGGCGGTGAGCACATGCCCCTGGGAGTCAGCCAGACCTGGAGTCCAAGCCCCACTTTGCTGCCTTCTTGCTGGGTTACTTTAGGCCAGTTGGTTGGACTCTCTGAGCCTCAGTGTTTCTCAGCAGGACAATGAGAGTAATTGGAACAACACCTGTGGTGAAACCGAAATCAGATCGTGCATTGAAAGAGCTGGGAACCCAGAAGGCACCCAGGATTTGTGGCTTCCCCCCCTTTTAGGGCGAGGAAGTTGGAGAGGTTGCCTGTGTTGAGGCTCTGGAGCCTGGAACTGGATGCAGCCTATCCCTGAGTTGGATCCAGCTGGGGTGGGGGCTGGCGATGGGGGCACTGCTGTAGGGAGGCAAGGAAGGTGGGGAGGCAGGGGTGGGGGACCCATCCATCCAGAAACATCCATCAATGCAGAAGAAGGGGCCAGGCAGCTCGATCCAGGAGGGGTTTGGCGAGCCAGGAGTGAGGAAAATTGATGCCTGCAGGAGACAAAGGAGAGCGGGCGGCTGGCCCCCAGGCCCGCTCCTTCCACAGGTGATAAGATTGATGGGCAGACGAAGGAGGCAGGCTGAGTGATAGATAATTTCAAATCGGCGGTAAACACGCTGTGGGGACTCGTAGCCTTTCTAACAAGTGTGACACCGGTGTGGAGGGGAGATGAGGTGACTGATTAGGAAACAAGACAGCCGGAGACCCTTCTGAGAAGCAGCGGCACTTGGAGGTGTTGCCTGGGGAGGGAGGTGCGTGGGAAGGAGGCCCAAGAGGGAGGGCCATGTGTGGGGGGCCATGGGGCGCAGGCCTCTCAGCCTCCGTGTCTGTTATTTGTATTCATCCGTGCGGCAAATACTTACTGAGCACTTACTATGTGCCACACACGGGGCTGGGTGCTGCGGATGCACTGGGGACCGAGACAGACACGGTCTCTGACCTGTAGGGCCTTGGTTCTTGTGGGAGAGACACTCAGTGGACAATCAAATGAATGAACAAGTCAGTTTTTTATTGCTAGGGCTTTGCTGAAGAATAGAAAACAGGGCTTGGGAAAGAGTGGCTGAGGGCCTGCTTCAGCTGGGGGGACTCAGGGACAGCCCCTCTGAGAGTACTCAGGGCTGCGGACCCACTTATGAGAGGGAGTTTATCATTCAAAGAGTGGAGACTTCAGGACAAGCACTCCAGAGGGCCCGGGGTGTGTGGTCTTCCTCCCTCCTTCCCTTCTTCTCTGTTTCACTCCCAATCCTCATTGAATATGTTTTTTTTGTGTGTGTGTTGGCAAACTAAAAGAAGCCCTCACAAAAACCCCTATAGAGTTATTTTATGCTCCACATTTTACAGACACAAAACTAGAGTTCAGAGAGTCAAATGTTGTTTGTTCCAGGAAGCCCAAGGAAGAGCTGTGGGTTACACCTGACCCCAGAACCCAGGGAGGGGAGAGAAACGAGCTCTCCCAAACCAGGGCGAGTTCCTAAGGAGCTTCAGCCCTGGAGATGGGGTTGTCCCTGGGGAGAGAGGACCAACGAACCTTCCACACACAGGTAGCGTGGGGCACACACCACACCGGGAAGCCCTTCCACCACAGGTCGGCAAGAGGACACCAGGGGCCCCAGTGGGTCCAATCACCCCCCTTTTATAGGTGGAGAATTTGAAGCTCTTAGAAGTTAAGTCCCTTGCCTGGGTCACACCACGGGATTTTTGGAAGAGGCTAGCATTGAAGTGGCAGAGTTGAGATTCGAAACCAGATTTTGAACGTGACCCAGTTCCCTTTGCATTGTGTCACTGATCCTGGTGTCAGAGATCTTATTGTCACAGCCCTGGGGGTAACTTTCCTGAACCGACCAATGAATATTTATGAAACACGAAGAAGCAAAGCCCCTTGCTATCTGAGGAGAAAAGCAAAACCCATTCTAGCCCTTACTGATAACTGCCGGTCACCATCACAGCCACCATCCCGTGGACACTTCCTTAGGTTCAGGAACTTTTTCTCCATGGCATCCTTGTGGCAACTCTGTGGGCAGGTACTATCATGCCCACTCTGCAGAGGAGAACAGTGAGGCCCAGGAAGGTTAAGTAAGTTCATACAGTGAGGCACTGGCAGGGCTTCAATTAGTGGCCCTTTCTAGGACCACTGTATCAGTCAGCTAATGCTGTGTAACACAGTCCCCCAAACAGAGTATTATATTTCACTTCTCAGTGAAATTGGGTTGGCTGGAATCTAGCTCATCCCAGCTGGGTTTGCTTATGCTGCTGAGGGTCAGTTGGCTGAAAGGGTCTCACTAGGCTGAGCGTGACTGGGCTCCCTTAGCCAGGGGCCATGTCCTTCTCATGGTGTGACAACCGTGCAAGAGAGCAAGTGGAAACATTCACGGCCTGTGCCTAGACCTGGACACCATCACATCTGCTGTGTCCTGTTAGCCACAGCGAGTCCTGCGGCTGCTCCTTCTCGGTAAGAGAAACTGCAAAGTCAAGTGACAAAGGGTGTGGATGGAGGGGAGAAGGAGGAGGAACTGGGGCCAGTGAGGCCGTCGGCCGCAACTGCCCGCTGGCCTACAATCTGTGTGGGGAGAGACCATGGGCAGTGACAAGAGGAGACCTCAAGAAGGTGAGCACCACCCTGTTTGATTCTAAAAGGTGCAGGAGATAGAGGAGGTAGCCTCAGAGGGATTTTTGGAAGAGGCCAGATTTAGGTCTTGGGGAAAAGAAAGGAGAAAGGACGTTTGTTAAATTCAGGAGGAGGCAGGGCAGGGAAATGACTCGAAAGCTCAGTGGGGCAGGAGCCGACTCCTGCATCGTGGAGCTGTTTTACATAGTGCTGTGCTCTGCACACACTAGGTGCTTAATAAGGAGCAAGGAGCAGGTGAGGAGAGTCAAGGGTGAGTGAGGGGGCAGGTTGGGGTGTGGGCTTCCTCCTCTCTGGGAAGTTTTGGGAACTTAGGTGACTCTCTGGGGTGGCGTCCCACAGTCTGGGCCATAGGCAGGAGAAGGGACCACGTGACCCCGCAGTGTGCGCGTGTGTTCACAGGTGTGTTCCTGTTGTCTGTCTCCTCCCGTTAGCTTGTAAGCTCACAAAGGGCGGGGATTTCTAACATTGTTTTCACTGCTGTGTCCCCAGCACCTAGAACAGTTCCTAGTATGTAGTAGATGCTCAATAAATATTTGTTGAATGAATGAACAAATGAGCGAGTAAACTAAACTCTCACACACCCCACCAGGTAGGCAGTATGATTATCCCCATTTTGCAGATGAGGAAACTGAGGCTCAGAGAGGTCAGTGCCTGAGCCAGGGCCATGGCTGGTCAATGGCAGGTGGTTGGACATCAAAGCCCCAGGTTTTTTCCTAGACTCCAAACAGCCTATTCTTTTATGGGCAGCATGTAAACAGCAGGCAAAAGGCAGGAGAAAAACATCCCTTCACAAGCCCACACGCTGACTTCCCGAGAGTTCCTGCACATATTTGTTTTGTGCTTGGATCTACTTTGGAGGCCACCAGCCGCTTTTTCCAGGAAGGCGGTCAGGGGTTCGGGGCTCAGAGTTTGAGCAGTACCCTTGGCTGGGTCTTCCTCCTCACCCTGCTTGCTCCCAGAGGGAGCTGAGCTGTATGTACTCAGGTCCTTCTGCAGGAGCTTCTGACAGGCACAAGACCGAGTTCGTTATTCCCAGCCCTTTGCCAGGTGCCAGGAGGCTTGGCCATGTCACGAGGCAGGATGCGCGGGGACCAGAACAGCCCAGACCCTGGATGTTCCACTGAGCACTGCTCCCCCAGAGCCACACGTGGCTCACGCAAGCGCCTATCTTGGGGCAGAGCTTTTGCATGTAGAGTTGGTGACAACGGATGTCTGGTGAACAAGACGTCCCATTTTATCCCTCATTAGTACACGAGAATACATACCACTCTGGGCCTCCATTTCCTTCTCTGGACAATGGGATTGAGAGTCCTCACGTCACAGGGTCATTAAGGAAAGAGGGGGCACTTAGAACACGCCCACCCAGAGTGTGCAAGCGCCAGATGACGTCAGTGCTTCTGCTTGTCCCTCTGTCCGGGCACCGAGCTGCGCACTTCTTGGGTAACCCATGCAGCCGCACAAGGAGCCGTGGGCGGTGCTTTTGTGGACAACCTTCACTGACGGTGACACTAGTCTGGGTAATGCTGACACGTGCTGCGGGTGTTCATCCTGTGCCGGGTGTTGGGGGCTGGGTTCCATGTGTGAGTCAACTCACTGACTCCTTCCGACATCCCAGTGAGATGGGTGCTACTGTTCCCACTGTGCAAGTGGGGAAACTGAGGCACAGAGCATTTGGATCATTTGGGTCTAAAGATGGGCCCAGAGAGTGCTCCTGGCTTTTCCTCTGTAGTGTTTTATTCCTTCTGGGGACACAGAGCAAGGCTTCCTGAGTCCCTTACTTGCTGCTGGTACTGGGAAGAAGAGGCCCAGAGAGAGGAGAAAGCCCAGCCTCCCTCCCCAGGCCCCAGCCCTCTGCCCTTCCAGTGTCCTTGACCCCACACTGCCAGGGGTCACCCTCTCATCTGTATGGCTCCTGCAGAAAGCCAGCCACGGCTCCCAATGCATCACCGGGTGGCAGTCACGCCAGAGCCGGCGTGTCATTTCCATCCATCTTTCTCCAACCGCTTCCTGTCAGGAAGCGAGGGAGGCCCGGTTGGGGGTGGGGGGAGGAAGAGGGGAAGATGGATGGGGTGGGGGCTGAGAGGCCGGATGGGAGGAGGGAACAGCAGAGGAGGAGGAGGAGGGTAGAGAAGAAGAGGGGAGACAAGAAGCAGGAGAAGAAAGAGAGAGGAGGAAAGACCTCAGGGAGAGATTGCTGGAGAAGGTGAGAAAGAACAAGAACGGTGGAGGGAGCAGGGTGTGATGAGCAAGGCAGGGGTGAATAAGAGAGGAGACAGGTGCGCAAAAGAAGGCCAGGAGAGGGGAGGCAGGGGTGAGGAAGGGAGGGAGAGAAACAGACCAGGAGGATGCAATGAAACCTAAGAAGTGTTCTACTGAGAAGACAGGCTGGAGTGAGCTTTGAGGGAGGGAAGGCAGGCAGGGGGTGGGGAGGAGGGGCCTTGGAGAACTGCCAGCACTCATGTTTACTTGTTTCTCAGTCGAGGCCCTCTCCTCGTGGCCCTGTGTGAATGCTACAGGAGCAGCGGTGGCAGGGGTGCAGTGGTGTGGGGTGGGGGCAGCAGCAGGCTCCCTGTGGACCTGCCTCCAGGACTGAGCCCTGCTTCTTGCCCAAGCCCAGAGGGGACCCTGGGAAATGGAGAAGGAGGGGAGTTGGGGAGGCCTCTCAGCTCCCACTGGTCTGGGTTGAGCTGGTTGGGCCCTAGGAGGGCACTGACCCTGGGAGGGGAGGCCTCTGCCTTCATCTGGAGTGACTGCTATCTTCTTCCTCCGCTTTGCCAATTCCACCTATTCCCCAACCTCCCCTCCTTCAGGAGTCTCTTCTGGAGATGTCATTGGGTCAGGAATCCCTCTGAGCATCAGGATTTAGCACCTATATAGTTGAGGACTCTGAATGAACACAGCAACCAGGCAGGTAGCATATTTAATACATGAAGGGGACTGGTTAGGTTCCCTCAGGGTGATAGGGAGGGGTGGGAACTGTGGCAAACTGGAGCTTGTACAAGTGTCCAAGCAGGGTCCCTATAGGGTCCCAAGAGGAAACAGATGGCATCCTCCAACTAGGATAATCCAGAAGGACAAGGAATGGGCAAAAGGAAAGGGGTCTGAGCTTGATTGCTCCAGCCATATGGGCCTTCTCTCAGTTCTTTTTGGCACAGGAAGTTGTTCCCTGCCTCAGGGCCTTTGCACTTCCTGTTTTCTTGCCTCTGAATACTTTTCCCAGGGCTCTTGAAAAAAACTGATTAATTCTAATTTTTCAGTTAAATGTCAGCTTCTCAGTGAGTTCTCCCTGCCCGCTCCCTCTAAGTCTCTTTTATTATTATTATCAGTTAAAGTGTTTTGCTCCACTCCTGCCAGCAGGATGTACTTTGTATGATGTATTTGTTGCTGATTTGCCCCCCCCACTCTAATTTACCATCAACTCCATGACATTAGCGATTTTGTCTCAGTTTCCACAGAGCCTCACACATAGTAGGTGTTCCATAAGTATTTCCTAATGAAATGATTTGTGGGAAGAAAAAAAAGCCCAGCTTTATAAATAACGCTGTTCTTATATTTATAGAATCGTTAAGGATATGAAGGGGAGCAATGAAATTTTTTGGTTATTCTTACCTTCTTTTTATGGGAGAAACAGTCTGCCATGTGAGGGACATTGAGGCTTCGGAGGTGACCATCGGTCACAGGGTCATCAGGGAGATTTAAGGATCGATGATAATGTTTGCCACAGGGTTGGGGCACACTGAGTAACTATTTCCTTCTCTCTGCCAGCGCAAGCCCGGATGGGTCACTGGCCAGTGGACTGTGGGGCAGGGAGAAGTGAGGAGGGGCTGAGGAAGGCTGGAGACCTCAGAGGTGAGGAGCATATGGGCCCAGCTCTGCCACTTTCTAGCTGTGTGTCCTTGGGATGTGACTTAACCTCTGAGCCTCACTCTCTCATCCACAAAGCAGGTGTAATGACAGACTTCCTAAGGCCAGGCCAGGCTTAAGGAGGCAGTGCTCCTGATGGGCACAGAGAGCTGCTCGGGAGCTGCGAGGGGTGTGGCCACCTGGTGTCGTGTAGGAGGAGGAAGAGAAGCGACTCCCCTCATCCTGACTCCCCTCATCCTGAAGCTAAGGCATATCTGGCACCACAAAGCTGAAGCAATTTGTCTGCTTTGTCTCCACTCAGTGGGTGTCCTGGAGGGACCAATGGGGGCCAGGAGCCCTGGCTTTGGGCCTCTCCTCCATCTTGCTGGGTGCTGGCAACCATTCAATGGGAGATTATTTGCCCAGAAGTTTCCTAGTGCTTTGGAAGCATGGGTAGCCCTGGTCCCCATGCAGCCGTCTTTGGAAAACATCCCAGAGACAGAGCTCAGGGGTCAAAATGAAAAGTTGTCCCCTTTCCTCCCAGGTCTCAGGAATTCCAGGGGCCAGCAGGACGAGGATGGAGCCTCTTTCTGGAGCAGAGGCATCCTGGGGGTGGGGGAGCTTCTGGGTGGTTCTAGAAAGAGCACTGGATTAGGAGATTTTGTTTCCATTGCAGATAACACTACATAAACATCTTTGTGAATCTATCCCTTGGCTTCTGAGGAACTGCTCCTCTTAGAATACTTTACAAGGGAGGTTTTAATGCATTGGGCAGGTGTTGGTTATTCCCTATGGGCTCATTTATTCTCCACCTTCCTCTGCCAGACTCTGGGTACTGGGAGGCTGGTCCCTGCTGAAGACACTCAAGGCTTCCTTGTTTTTTGGCCTCCGCAGGGCTCAGCCAATGGGAGGCTCCAGCAGGAGTTTGGAGGCTGGAGGAAAGTTGGGGCATTTCTTCTGGGCTCCCTTCCTGCTTTCATGTCTTGGGCCCTGGTTGTCCCTCCAGACAACAGCTTCTGGGATCCCTCATCAAGCCCTCACTGTGGTTTCTAGCCCCGGGTCCTCCCCTTCAGCACTGGAGCGGGGGACAGCGCCCCACTCCCTCTTTTCTCTGGGTCCCTTCCTTGTTGGTCCTCCCCACCCTCCATAAGCAGTCCTGTCATTAAAACCTGTTCCTCTGAACCATCTGGGCATGAACTCCATTTCTAAGGTCTTCACTGATAGCTGGGTCTACCACACGGCAGGACATAAACTTTTCCACGGCTATTGCTGTGCGTGGGTTTCCACAAGCTTGTGCCGATGGATCCTGCCGCGGCACCATTTACCAGCAGGGTTGTGAGTCCCAGCTGTTACGGTTTTCAAAAAGAGAGTAGGATTTGTACACAGCAGCTCAAACTTTTAACGTGCCCTGTTTGGATAATGACTAAGGCGGCACCAGGGTTCTCAACTGGCAATAGTTTTGGTCTCAGGGTCCATTTGACAACGTCTGCAGGCATTTTTGGTGTCTGCCAAATGGGGAGGCATGGTGCCTCTACAATCTAGAGGACGGAACCCAGGGGTGCTGTGAAATGCCCTACACGTCTGTCACAGGACAACCTCCCACAACAAGAATGAGCCGGCCCCCAATGCGCCAGGCGTGAGACGCTGTGGGCTCCTCCTCGCCCGCCACCCTGTCACCTATCTTTCCCTTGCTGGGGTCATCTGTCTGCATCCTTTTGGCCCGTCATTTGTTTTGTGGTCCAGCTGATGTTCCTCATCAGCCTGGTAAGAGCTTTTCTCCTTGTCCTGTTGCCCCCACTGGATTTTGGTAAAGATCTAAGGGGGAAACAAACAGGAACAGGTGTGGAGAAGTGTGAATTGCCTTACAAATCAACCTAACATAAAGTTTCTGAGCACCTACTGTGTGTTGGGGGGCAGGGATTGGATCAGGGGCTCACTGTCCTGGAAAAGTACCAGATACACATGTAATCCAAGAGGGGCCACTGGACATCATGTGACATGTGGCCAGAAGGCAGCTCTCAGTGTGAAGCATCCTCAGAGTCGGCTAAGGGAGCAGCCATTCATGCTTGGCCTTGAGGCTGTATAGCCTAGTGGTTAGATCATGAACAAGAGCCCCACTTTCTGGGGTCAAAGCCTGGCCCCACCTCCCACTGACTATTTTACTTTGGTCGGGTGACCTCATTTCATTTACACAAAGACACAGGCTGTGTGGACAGATATGGAAACACAAACCACACACACACAAGAGCCACGCTCACACACATGCACACGTTACAAGGAATCCTCACATGACTAATCACTCCTTGGTGTGTGCGCGCGCGTGTGTGTGTCTATCCCAGCATCCCCCTGGCAGGCACACACCGGCCAGCCACCACTTGAATTAGCACCAAAGGATTATGGGACCCTGGGCCATTAATCTAGGTGACAAACAGGACTCAGAAGGCATATTTGCACCCCGAAATTGAAAAGATTAGGCCATATTTGTCAAGGATTGGTAGGGCTTTATCGCCTCCACGGCAGATGCTGTTAAATATTCATGAGCCGCATAAGTGGGAGAAACCCTAGCTAGACCTGACGACTTTCCGCGGTAGAAGGAGAGGAGGGGGGAGATTTATCTGAACTCGGCAAGGGATGAAAGGTAGGAGATCATGTGCCCTGGCTTGCTGGGCATAACACACTGATGCGGGGGTGGGGAGGGTGGGGAGGGCGGGCAGGGCCCCCAGCTGCTTTGTGAGGCTGGGGGCTGGTCGCGGGAGGGGGTGAGGAGGTTGTCCCTCTCTGGGCTCTTATCTCACTGCCTCCTTGCCTGCTGCCCCCCATTAGATGAGCTCCTCACCTCCCCATCTCCTTAGGCTCCAGTCCAACGCTCACCATGCGGTCAGCAGGCATTTAATGGTGGGGCGGATACCTCCTTAGCCTGGATGGGTCCCCTTGGAGAAAGGAATGGCATAAGGGGCCCGCTGCCCCATCCTGAGGCTGGTTCTGAGATTGTTCTAGAAGCCGGTCTGAGTATATGAACACCTGTTAAAGGATCAAGAGTCAGATCCAGGCCCAAATCCTGGCTCCGCGTCACTTTTTAGCTGCAAGAGCTTGAAGAAGTCACGTAATGCGCCCTGGTCTGTTTCTTCATGTGGAAAGTGGATTTGAGGGAGAGAGTACCCACTTCCCTGGGTTGCTGGAGGATTAGATCAAGCTGTTGGTGTGGCGCCTGGCATACAGCAAGTGCTCAATAAATGACAGGGGTCCGTGATTTATGGAGGGCTCCCTCTGACCCAGTCACCATGCCCCGTTGGTCCAATCCCAACCAGAAACCCAGGCATCGGGCAAAAATTAGGCAGTGAAGTTCTGCCTGATAAGGTAGCTACTAGCCGCATGTGAATGTTTAAGGTCAAATTAATTAAAATAAAAAAATTCATTTCTGCTGCCACAGTAGCCGTAGCCCAAGTCTGCAAGAGCCCCACACACATGGCTGCCACATGGGGTGGCCCTGGGACAGAAGAGCCGTCGCTGCAGAGAGTCTGGGTGCACAGCGCTTATGTGACCCTCCTCCGGCTCCGAAGGGCGAAGATTCTAGGGGTCTGGCTGCCCAGTTTGCTGGACAGAATTTGGACCTTGGAGGGTAACTATGTCAGACAAACCCTGGGTTAAACAAAGTGAAATCGATTTCTGTCCTGCAGGACTTGTCAGAGCCTTCACTGCGTCCTGGGTATCGGGAATGGAGCAGATAGTACTTCCCATGTGATTGGACTGCTGGATCTTTTTCCCCACTTCAGAGCATCTCTTGGGAGTAGGGGGTCCCTGGAACGCAGAGGTATTGTCCCCTGTACACCAGGGGTCCCCAACCTTTGGGGATCGGTCCATGGCCTGTTAGGAACCAGGCCACAAGGGAAGCTCGCCTGAGCTCTGCCACCTGTCTCCATCCCTACCCCTGGCCAGTCCAAGCTGGAGGGGAGCTGCGCCATGCCTCCTGTGCCCCGGCCCCCTCTCCATTGGTAGAAAAACCAGTCCCTGGTACCAAAAAGGTTGGGGACCACTGCTGCACACAATACTTTCTGTGTCGTCCTCACATGTGGTAACCGTTCATTCCCTCTCCATCACCACACACACAAGGGGAAAAGACCAGACTGAAAATTCAACTGGTTTGCCGCTTCCCTCCTATACATCCATCTAGAAAAGAAGGGAAGTGGGGGTGCAGAAGAGGAGAAAAGAGGGACAAGGTTAAAGACTGTCCCCACCCCCCCACCATGGCCTCATCAGCTCTCCTCCATCCAGGGCCGCCAGCCGCTGGCCCCTCCGAGGCCAGTCCTGCCCCCGCCCCGAGGTCTGGGGAGAAGAAAAGGAGCGTCGTGCCAGAAGACAGGCGAGGCAGTGCGGTGGGGCCGTGTATTCTTTTCCTCCGTGACACAGCCAGCTCTCTCGCCGGCAAAACGTCCCGTGATCTATTTCTCCTGGTGGTGATTTCAACAACAACAATAACAGAAATCCATCATTTCCTTAGCAGGGAATGGAGGGCGGTGGGGGTTTGTTTTTCTTCTGGTGTGGACAGAAAGCTCTTTATTCTCTCCTTGTTTGGGAAGACTTCACGCCAGAGGAGCCCAGCTGGGGCCCTGGGAAGGGGACGGGGTGAAGACAGTGAGAGCCAGTGAGTCCCAGCAGGGCCTCTGACCTTGGGCAGGCTACCGCCTCAGTTTGCTCTTCTCAAAAATGGGGAGAGCCACCTGGCAAAGAGGGAGGGAGGCAGGCAGAATGAAGCGGGCTTGGGAGTCTAAGATGATGGGCCAGCTGCTCCCAGCGGTGACGTAATAAGCTAGTGCAATGCTGTGGCTAGCACAGTGCTGGGCAGATTTCGTGTTCTGGGTGCTTGCCTTGTGCTGGGTGTTTTTATGTTCATGACCTTTGGGGTTTTCCAGTTAACCCTGAACAGTAGGTCCCTTCACGTCCATTTCCTGCATAATAAAGTGGAGGTTCAGAGAGGTTTGGTAACTCGCCTAAGATCACACAGCATGCAAACGGTGGTGTCAGGACTCAGACAAAGGACTCTTTGAATTGGGACCTTGTGCCTTTATCCCCTCAGCCACTGGTTCTCAGAGTGTATCAGCATGCCCTGGAAACCCGTTAGAAATGCAAATTCTCAGCTCTCACCCCAGACCTATTGAACCCTAAGTGTCGGGGGCGGGGCCCAGCCCTCTGTTTTGCACCCGGGCCCACTCCAGGTGATGGGCCCACTCCAGGTGACCCAGGTGCACACAGGCACCCAGCCAGCCCGGGAGTGTGGGAGCATCACTCCCCATTGTTACTGTTACCCCTGCATGTTGTTTCTGTCCAATCACAGAAGCTCACGGCCAACTAGGAGAGTGGAGACAGCCGTCATTGCCTCCTGCGCCTCATATTTCTGTCCTCTTCGAAGGAAAGGCAGGACGGGCTCGGGGTCTGGGCTGGGCTCCACCACTCACCAACCAGGTGGCTCAGGGCAGGTGGCCCTGGACAAAGCCCCTGAGATGGAGGCGGGTGTGCCAGTGAGTTACAGGGGCGTGCTCTTATCTGCTCTCCTGTGAGGAAGGGAGGCCAGTAGGACAAGCAAGAGGACAAGTCAGGCTGTGAGTTAGTGGCAACGGTGACCTCAGCCCATGCCAGGGGAGCTTGAGAGCCGGGGTGGCCTTTCAGAGGTGCCCTGGATGGAAGCAACGGGGGCTGGGCCTTCATCTTCCCTGCACCACACCAGGCACTGTGTTTGAGCTGCTCTGGCAAGGGCAGGGGCCTGACTGAGGTGCCCAGGGAAGGCCCTGGGGAGGGCTGACAGCTGGGGACCATGGCCAGCATCCGGGGCCTAAGGCTCAGTCTGGGGGTCTAGGTGGCCCATGACGGCATCTACACCATGGGGCACAGGACTCTCTTCGCTTCTTCACCTGTAGCACGAGAACAAGGGTATGGTTCTTCCTAGAGTATTTTGATCAAATGACAGGACGATGACATGATGACAGTGGCTCCAGTGTATGGGCTGTGTGCTACACACCGGGGCACCCCTGAGGACTTCCCACACAGTCACCAGTGATGTAGCGAGCTCTCCTTGTCCTCACCCAGCTGGGAGATGGGAGCTACGGGGACCCCTCTCTCGCAGACGGGGAACAGATGCACGAGAGGGGCTGTCATTGGCCCGAGGTCTCTCAGCTCTGAGGGGTACAGCTGGGCTTCAGAGCCCACTTCCCCCCCCCACTGCACTCTCCTCCTGAACCCCAGTGTAGGTGACAGGTGCTGTGCAGGTGACAGAGGCAAGATCTCCCACTTCCCTTTGAGAACAAATAATTTGGGGGATGGTGTGTGTGCAGGTGCATGCACATGCGCAGTTGCCCTTCCCGATCCACCTGTCTCCTTCCCTTGAGGTGGATCAGGACCTCCGGTGTCCATAGTAGGGGAACGGAGGCACCAAGTCCAAGAGTCCAGGCTGTCCCTGAATTCCCAGCCTGAGGTCATCTTCTTGGGCCTCAGGACTTGAGGAGGCTGCACAGCAGAGCTGGAAAAGCCCAGTCTGCACGGGAGACCTGCTCTACAGGCCACATGCTGAACAAGGACCCACAGCCAGGACTCACTGGTCGACTCCAGCTGGGGCTGCCCAGGCTGGTCACCCCAATCAAACATACGCAGCTCTTTAAATCTGGTCCCCTATCTCCTACCCTTCCAGGGGTGGGCCTTCTGGTCAACCTTGGCCCCAGCCATCCCTTGGGTGGGGGAATGTGAAGGTAGAAATTCTGTTTGTCCTCTAAATATAATCCCATGTAATTAAGCACAAGGAAATCAGTGGGGCTGCCAGCTAGGAGAAATAGTAAGAAACAGGAAACCCCTAGACGAGGAGTTTAATGCCCAAGGGGCCAAATTCAGCTCATGGCCTGTTTTTTTGTCAATAAAGTTTTATTGGAACACAATGATGTCTGTTGGTATTATCTTCCCCTAACAACTGACAGAGTCCAGTTGTTGCAACAGAGACAACATGGCTGGCAAAGCCAGACAGACGTATTTTCTCTGGGGCCATTTGGAGGAGAAGTCTGTCTCCTCCTAAGTCCCACCGGGGTAGGGACTGTGCTGGAGACTTGAGCTGGGTGGGAAGGGGCCAACGGGGCGCTGGAGCAGGCTGGGGACCAGGTGGGTAGCCTGAGAAGTGAGTCCTGCCCTTCCTGGCAGGCAGCTCCTTGCCCAGCCCAGGCCCTGGGTTGCGTGCCTTCTGCCACCCCCTCCCTTGGGCCTTGCTCACTCTAGTGTCCCCAGGGTCTTCAAGAGTGTCTGACACTGCAAAGATCACTCCATAAATATTTAGCAAATGAACATCCAGATGACTCTCTGACTCACTCTTCACCCTCAGGCAAGGCTTCCCGACTCTGGGCCTCAGTTTTCATATCCGGAGAATGACTGTGACCCAGGTCCCTGGTGTTCAGGTCTGTGAATCCTCTTTCAAGGCTCTTCCCTGTCTCAGGAAGGGGGAGGTGGGGCTCAGGCTTCAGGGTCTGCTTCTGGAGCTGCTGCCAGGGAAGCCACGTGGAGAAGAAAGCTGAGGAAGTGCCAGTGAGGACACGGAGTCAAGAGGGGCAGCGGGCGGTGGTGAAGGGAAGACAAAGGGGAAGGCTCAGGAGCGAGGAGGCAGATGGGAAGGAGTGGCCCCTGGTGGGATCGCGGGGAGGCCGGCCGGCCCCAATCACAGGCCCAGCAGTGGAGCGTGATGCCACAAGCAGAACTCCAGCTTTCGCGGAGAATGAGGCTGGGAGCTAATGAGCTCGGGAGGTGCAAAGGACGTCTTCGTGTTAATTCCTGCTCCCTGGGAGCAGTCGGGGAAGGGAGAAAGGAGAGGGGCCTGGGCCCAGGCTGGGCAGCTGGGCCCCCACTTGGGGGCTCGGCCAGCTGGTCAGCCGCCGGCTGGGGCTTTATGCCAGGCCTGTGGATGCCCTGGCCGGCCAGCCAGCCCACTCTCCCACTTTGCCCTGCTGTCTCTGGCTTCAGGTGGAGAACAGGAAGGGTCACCCTGTGGCTCGGTCCCTGGAGCAAAGGCTGTGACGGTCGTGAGCTCACCTGGAGCCGAATCAGCTCAGTGGCTTCCCTGAGCTTGGGCTCGGACAGCTGACTGCATCTTCCAGGTTTAAAAAGTATTCAGCTCTTCCCCATCGTTGCGACTATAACCTCAAGGATAATAATGAGGGTGGCGGTGATAACAACAGCTTCCTGTCAGCCAGCCTCCCCTAAAGTCTCACAGCAGCTCTAGGAGGTGGACGGGGTGATGGGTGATGGGTTTTCCATCTGGGGCATGGCAGAGGTTTCTAACCGGGTCATTCCTTGTGGCAGGGGCTGTCCTGTGCATCGTAGCATGTTTACCAGCCACCCCGACCTCTGCTCAGCAAATGACAGTGCTGAACCCCACCCCCTAAGACAATCAAAATGTCTAAAGAGCATGCCTTTTGTCCCCTGGGGAAGATAGGACACTGCCCCTGATGGAGAACCACTGATTAAATCCTATTTTACAGATGTGGACATTGAGGCACAGGAAGGTGAATGTCAGTTTTCAACATGTCCCCCTGGCGCCCCCCACCACCCAACCACTTTCTAGGATTTGTTACTTATGTTGTCAGATACGGCATTCAGATCTTTTTCTATGCATATATTTACAAAAGTGGGATCAGGCTGAACATGCCACTTACGAAACTTGCTTTTTCTCACATAACAACCTAGCAC
The DNA here is from genome assembly GCA_004027475.1 of Anoura caudifer. Taxonomy (NCBI): domain Eukaryota; kingdom Metazoa; phylum Chordata; class Mammalia; order Chiroptera; family Phyllostomidae; genus Anoura; species Anoura caudifer. The sequence goes on from PVKU01006433.1 coordinate 54,485, forward strand.
ATACATGGCTGGGTGAGAAAAGCAAGTTGCTGCTTGGTGTGTCTAGCATGACACCCTCGGCGTAAACACACACACACAGGCACACAGAGACACACACAAACACGCATGGGTACACTGGCATCTGCATAGGAACTGTCCAGAGAGACACGCACTGCATTGTGATCAGGGATGGCCTCTGAGATCGGAGCTGGCGGGGGCGGGCGGGGGGGGGGGGCGGGACCGGAAACTCTAAGTTTACGCTACACACTTCTGAACTGTTTCAGTTTTGACATCAACCATGCATTTCCTTTTTAAAAAGATTTTATTTATTTATTTTTAGAGAGGGGAAGGGAGGGAGAAACAGAGGAAGAGAAACATCGATGTGTGGTTGCCTCCCATGCACTGCCCACCCTGAAACTGGGTACCTGGCCCAAAACCCAGGCATGTGCCCTGACTGGGAATTGAACCAACAACCCACTGGTTTGCAGGCTGGCACTCAATCCACTGAGTCACACTAGCCAGGGCCCATGCATTTCTTTTTAGTGGTAAAAACTAATAAAATGACCTGGAGGTCCCTCTTGGATGGTTCCTAGACACAGAACACGGATTTTTAAATACAGCAGGATGCTCCGTTGCACGGATGTGCTCTCATGAATCACATTGTCTCCTCTGGTTGGAAGTCAAGGTTGCCCCAGACCTCCCAGCGATATGCAGTGCTGCAGTGCAGCCAGATCATCTGAGTGGGAGCTGGGGGTGGGGGCGGGGGGCAGATGGCTAGGGTTCCGCTCAGCCCTGTAAGAAGCACTTTATAGCACCATCTCATTTAATCCTCTTAGCAACACTGTGGTTGATATTATTGTAGTTCCCACTGTACAAAGGAGGGACAGGGCATTAGCAAGGGTTAGAGAGGCATTGAAGAATATTAGTTCCACTGCCATGTGATTCCGCTTCTGGGTATTTATCTGAAGGATATAGAAACACCAATTTGAAAAGATATCTGCACCTCTATGTTCATTGCAGCATTATTTACAAAACAGCCAAGGTATAGAAACAACCTGAGTGTCCATCGATGGATGAGTGGATAAATAAGATGCACCTACATGCAATGGAATACTACTCGGCCATGAAAAAGAACATCTTGCTATTTGCAACAATATAGATGGACCTTGAGGGTATAATGCTGAGTAAAATAAGCCTGAAGGAGAAAAATGAATACCATATGACCTCACGTACATAGAATCTCAAAAAATCCCCACCCAAAACCCCAAATGACAACAAAATAAAATGGAAACAAACTCACAGATACAGAAAACAGATTCCGGAAGGGGAAGAGGGTTGGAGGATGGGGAGCAAACACGGCGTAGGCAGGCACCTGCGGGGTGAGGGACAGGCTTTTGGAGGTGACCGTAGTGCACACAGATGTCAAACTATAATGCAGTGCACCTGAAACTTACAAAATAGAAAAAGAAAGAAAGGAACAGTAGTTTCACACTCTCTCCTCCCTCAAGTGAGCCAGGATTGAGAGAAAACGAACGAGATGCTGACTCCCCCGGAGTTTGGTTCTGCCGCCCACGTGAGCCCCCTGGGGGTCGGGCTGAAAAGCAGGTCCTCTGGGGCTTGAGAGGGCGAGTGCCGGGAGGTGGCCGAGGCTGTGACAGGGGCATGAGGGGTCCTCGACACGAATGTTCTCAGCCTTGACTGTGGTGGCGCTAAAATGGCCCAGAGCTAAAGACATGACCAATGAGTGGAAACGCCAGGTGAGCAGGCGAGGCCGGCGGAATCTGGACGAGGTGCATGGGTCAGTTTCCTGCCCATGAGTTGGGCCAGTGTCCAGCAAGACATTCCCAATGGAGGGAGTTGGGGGAAGGGTACACGGGGTCTGTCTGCAGTATTTCTTAAACTGCCTGTGAATCTACACACATCTCAAAATGAAAAGCAGGGGGAAAAAAAAACCCAGATTCCGCTTTAGGAGGTCTGGGCTAACCTGTGAGACTCCGCAGTTCAAGAAACTCCCCAAGGCTGTTGCTGACCTTGACTAGCCAAGGTCTTACAGCTACGCTCTTCAGTAGGGCAGCCACCGGTCACAGGTGGTGGCTGAGACCTGCCAATGTGGCCAGTCGGACTGAGTAAGCCAAAGACGCACACTTGGTTTCCAAGTCAGCATGAAAAGAAAATGTAAACTATCTCAGCAGTAGTTTCACATTTTACTATAGGTAGAAACAGTAGTTTGGATACTCTCACTCCCTGTCCCAATCCGGTTGGCTCTCTGCGTGGGTCTTTGTCTCTCAGTGCGTCTCCTCTCTTTCTCTGCATTGGTGTGTCTCGCTGTGTCTCCCTGTGCATTTCTCCCTTGTCTGTCTCTGCTCCTCTCCCCCTCCCCCACCCCCCCTCGCCCCCTTCTCTTCCCCACACTCCTCATCAAATTCCCGCTCTTCCATGCACTCTCCTGCTTCCTTTCCAGTTAGACCTGTCTCTCCCACTCCAATCCCACACACTCATCCACACATTCACACACAGTCATGTTCACGCATGCTGGTTCACACGCCCCGCTCCAAGCATCCATCAGCTCTATCATCTTCCCATTAAAAGCCTTCTGGTCCCTATACCCCCGTCTCTTAGGGCAGTGGCCACTGGTGCCAGGGTCTTCACGGGTGCTGCCAGCCTGGATGAGGAACAGGCACATCCTAGAAGTTGGAAGGGGACAGGGGACAAGATGGGGGCTCGGAGGAGCAGAGGGTGGTGGAGAGAAAAGCAAGGCGCTCCTGAGCATGTGGCCAGATATTATTTTAATAAACTCGGCACATCCTGCCCTCACGCCAGCTGCTGCACACCCTCTCTCCTCCCGTGGATCTCATTTATTCCTCATTAGCAAAATCACCTGTTTGTCAAATGGGGACAGCTCGGTGAGACATTAAATTGCGCTGAAGCTGGGGGGGGTTGGAGGCCACTGCAGGGGGGTGGGGAAGGCAACAGGGGCATAGTGGGGCGAGGCGGGAAGTGGGATGGAGGTGACTCAGGTTCCAACTTTGCTCTGACCACAGGGGCAAGTCCACTGATACTGGCAGCCCTACCTGCCAATCCAAGAGCTGGCCAATATCCCCAGGGGACTGTGGGAGTGGACTCAGGGCTGGAGCTGGGGAGAATCAAATTTTCTAATAACACCAGCTAGGGAGGGGGCCAGCCCAGGCTGTCTGGGGGAGGCAGGAACTGGGCAGCCCACCTGCACCCTGGCATGGAAGAAAGAGTGCAGGACCGATAAATGTGCATGCAACTAAGCAGCCGCGCATTTCTCCAGCAAGGAAGGGTGGGATCTACCCACGACTAAGCACCCGGGCTCTGGGTTCAAATCCGCTCTCTGGCTGTGCAAGCCCAAGAAAGTCACTTCACCTCTCTGAGCCACCCCCTCAGCTGTAAGATGGGCTAATATTAGTCAGTACCCACCTCAAGGGGTTTCCCCAGTGATTAGTCAATGAGGCCACAAGGAGACGCTTAGCCAGACAGACGCCTGGGCCCCAGAAGATGATCAGCCTCCTTCTTTGACCACATCTCCCTGCAGCTGTTGGGGAGGTGGTCATCACCCTCTGCTTCCTCCTGACAGCCCTCTCCCTGGCTTTCAGGCACTCCCACAATCACCCCATTGCTTCATTCTAAGCCACAGGCTCTATGAGGTCAGAGCCTGAGGCTCACCTTGAACACACGTCCGGGAGCTGACTGTTGACTGACTAAGGGAGCGATCACCTCCCACCTCTCTGGCCATCGCGTCCCTGATGGCCTCTTCCTCTCAAGGTGTAGCCTGGGACTGTCCGATAGAAGTGTTAACGCAACCCACAAACATCATTTTACATTTTCCAATAATCCCCCTTCTTAAAAGCATACAGGAACAGGTGAGGTTAAATGTATTTGTCTATTTTATTTAACCCCATGCATCCAAAATACTATTTCTGTATATAATAAAGTTTAAAACTATAGGTGAGATCTATTCTACTTTTTCATGCTCACTTTGAAACCAAGTGTATGTCTCCTGCTTACCGCTCCCTGGGTCCGACAGGACATATCTGCAGGTCTCGGTCACCACCTGTGACTGGTGGCTGCCCTACTGAAGAGCATAGTTGTAGACCTTGTCACATCCAGGGTGGGTCCCAATTACCAAGAGGCACCAGGTGGGGGTGGCGGTTTCACACAGGCCATGTCACTGTTCCTGCCCTGCCCTGGGCACCTGTCAGTCCTCCGTCCCCACTGTCAACATCCTCCCTCACTGTGTGTCTCTGTTCCTGTCACTCCCTGTACCCTCTTTCCCTTTAGGGGTGATTTCGTCTCTCTGCCTCTTTAAAAAATATTTTATTTATTTACTTTTAGAGAGGGCTAAGGGAGGGAGAAAGAGAGGGAGAGAAACATGAATGTGTGGTTGCCTCTCTCATGCCCGGCACTGGGGACCTGGCCCACAACCCAGGCATGTGCCCTGACTGGGAATCTAACTGGTGACCCTTTGGTTCACAGGCTGGCACTCAATCCACTGAGGCACACCAGCCAGGGCTTTTTAAAAAGATATATTTATTTATATCTGCCTTGTTAAATCTTTGTCATTTTCCCTCTGGGTGCTGGGCACATGCGTGGCCCCTTCCCCACCAGGCAGGCTAGGGTCCTCACTCCCCCAGGTCTCTCCTGCTCCTCGCTCACCCCGTCTCCTCTCTCCCCAGCTCTGCTGTCTCTGCCCAGCTCTCTCTCTTCAGCTTCTCTCTAGATCAGCTTGTCTCTCTGGTTCTCAGTCTCTCCCCCACCTTCCTTGGTTTCTGCCTCTTCTGTATATTTTGCGCCCCCTGCCCTGCCATTGCCTCTTTGCCCATCTCTCTGGCTCTCAGTTTGTCTCTCTCAATGCCTCATAGTTTCTTTATGTCTTTTCCTCCCCTGTGAGACAGGTGTCCCACCCCCCTCAGAGGCTGTGATCCTCCAGACCCCCCACCCCATCCCCAGCACGCTGCCTCGCACTCATCTGCACCCCAGACTCCAACGGACAGGTCACACCCACAGCTCACAGCACCCACCACAGGCATGGGCCCTGTGAATCTGCCCTGTCTCCCTTTGGGCATAAGGAGCTTTCCCTGGATCAGTTCTGAGCCAGGGGCACAGCACACAGTAGGTCTTCAGGAATGGTTTGAGGAGGGGTTGATTGGGCTCTTTCCTGCTTCTCTAAATTCACCCCAAGAAAGGCACCCTCCCTGGGTGTGGAGGAGGGAGTCGCTCGTGAAGCACTCCCCCGCTTTCCTGACAGTTTTCCTGTCTCCGGCTGTCTTCCTTCCCATCCATCATTTCCTCTTTTCCGCTCCCTCCTCCAGTCCTGGACCCCCATCACTCTTGCTCAGGAGAGCAGGGAGCTGCCCAGCTCGGCCTCCTCCACCCCGGCCCTCCCCCCACCTCCATCAAAGCCAACAGCCTCCCTCCAAGCCACATTCATCAGGCAGCCCCCCTGATAGGGAGGGAGGCGTCTGTAGAACCAAGATGGGAGATGATTACAGGACACGCTTAGAGCCCAGTTAATAGCCCAGAAGCCTCAAAAACACCCCACCTCACCTGATACCCCTCCCCACCAGCTACCTGCCCCTGGCTGGGGCTGCAGGGGGGATGAGAGGGCAGACATTGCTCCTGAGAGTTCTCAGGGCTTTGCATCAGGAGGAGGGAGGAAGGATGCTCAGCTCAAAGTTAGATCATGATACTCTCTATTGTAAGCATTTATCCATCTTTAGATCTTTAAAAAGCAATTTCTAAAATTCCACCACAGAACAGTCCAAACCACAACACTGCAAAACAAAATAAAACCTGCCTAGAAAAGAAAAGGAATAAGCTATAGTATTAATAGTGGTCATCTTTGAGTGATGGGACTCTGGGTAAAACATATGTTCTTTTCCTCATTTTTTCTGTTTTCCAAACATTTCTTAAGGAGCATCTTAAAATGAATTTATTGTTTTCAAATGGCTGTGTTTGTCCAGCCATCTGAATATACATATAATATACTGTACACTGATTTAATAGCACTATTAGGAAAGGGCTTCATTTTCACGTTTAAGTTTTATTTGTATTTCTGAGGAGGCAATGGTTTATAACTCCAAAGGTGCAGAGTAAAGCTGCCACCTCCATCCCCACCATCCCCGCCATCCCCAGCCACCTGGTTCCTCTTCCTGGAGAGAAAAGGCAGCACCTGCCCCTGTGAACCTTTCCAGAGACAGCACCACACTAGGAATTCAGAAACAGACGTACACTTGCAAGGAAAGAGATACTGCAAGGAGGTCTGCAGCATTGCCCAGTTTTTCTTTCTGCTTCAGGAGGACGCGGCCCTGGACTGCAGTGTGGGACTGCAGTGCGGGAATTCCCCAGCCCCGGGAAGGTGGTGTCTCCGGCCCCAGAAAGAACTTCTCTGGAACTCTTCCTGCCGGCCCTCTTGACCTCTTATTCTGGCGAAGACCCAAAGAACCCCCTTTCCTTTGCAAATGCTCCATTATTCCCAACTGAAAGTGATGCCTGAACGAAAAGTCGATGGCAACATGTAATGCGGAATATTCACCATACTCCCGTGCGCAGACACACCAACAAGAATGCTTCCTGTGAATATTCAGTAGCTCTTTTTTTCCTTTTGTGGGTGTATATCTATTTTAAAAAAGATTTTAATTATTTACTTTTAGAGAGAGGGGAAGGGAGGGAAACATCACTGTGTGAGAGAAACATCAATCGGTTGCCTTTCTCACGCCTCTAACTGGGGACCTGGTCCACAACCCAGGCATGTGCCCCAACTGGGAATTGAACTGGTGACCTTTCAGTTTGCAGGCTGGTGATCAGTCTGCTGAGCCACACCAGCCAGGGCTGGGTGTATATTTTTAAAAATGGGATTGGACTGAGCAGAGTAGGTTGCTTTTTCCAATTTTTTCACTTAATTTGTCTTCACTTATCTTCCTTTGTCTGCCCTGAGAGATCTGTCTCATGAAGAAGGCTCATTTCTGAGGGGTGTTTTGAGGGAAGAGTGGGAAACCTTTTATGCTCTGATGGCCTGTTTTGTGGGTGGTGACAGCCATACTAGATGACTCAAGACACCTGATGCTTTGCTTGGAAGGAAGGAGGCGCAGAGGTGCCAGAGGAAAGAGTGCCCTTCTGCCAATTAGGAAACACCAATTTGCCAGAAAGGATGAAAGGGCTGCCTTGGTCTAATTCAGCAACCATGGCCTGGACTTAGTACTACCTGGAGAGGGTCTGAGAACTGTATGGCTCACCTTCCTGAAACTTCCATAGGCATTTAGGCTGCCAGAGGTGACCTGGTCTTGGGAAGTCTGAAGACAAATATGGCATAGGAGCCAGGAGACCGGATCTAGTTGCAGCCTGCTGTAACCCATGACATGCCCCGCTCCACATCTGCAGAAGGAGAGGATAGAGTGGATGTCAGCATGTAATGAGTGCGTAGTAGACACCAAGTGCTGCGCTGAGTTCTTTTTCCTTAATCTCATTTTATCCCCAACAACTCCACAGGAGGGGTGGCAGCAACTCTTATTCTCCCCATTTCTACAGAAAAGGAACCAAGACTCAAAGAGGTAAGATCATTTTTCTGAATTCACCCACATGGTGAATGCAGGAGCTGGGATTTGAACTCAGTGTTGTCTGACTCCAGAGCCCAAGTTCCTGACCTTTCCTCTCTAAGGACCCAATGGCCTAAGGTTCCATGTCTAATGCTGACTTCTCCACAAGGATACCATCAAAGGGACTGGGAATGTGAGGGTGACTTCAGTGGGCTTAGGTTGGCCTTTCTCTGCCTTTGTGTTCCCGTATTTCTTTGTATTCTGACATTGCTGAGCTCCTGGAGATCTTACTTCTCCTTGCATCTCTAGCATCTTGAGCACTGCCCTGTACTCAAAAGTTCCTAAGAAATAGTCACTGAATGACCATAAATGGAAGTCATTCATCAAGCATCTTTTGAACTCCTATTACATGTTGGGTACTGCCCTTGATGCTAGAGATAAACAGATGAGTGACAGTGAATAATAATAGTATCCTTTGCTATGTGCTGGGTAGTTTGCTAAATGGATGTATAAATGCATATATAATGTCAACCTATTTAGTATAAACATCAAAGCAACCCTAATATGTTCTCAAGTTTTATATAAGGAAAGAGCTGAGAGAGTTAAGAACTTGTGCATGGTCACACAACTTATAAATAGTGAGCTGGAATTAGAAGGTGGGTTTGTCAAGCTGCAAAGTGCTCTTTGTCACTAAACTGTATTCTTTCCCCCAGAATCTCTGGCCTCAAGGTGCTCACACCTTGGTTTAGTAGGCAGGATGTGGGTACAAATAACTGGAATAGAAGGTAGAAGGGGTAGGTACCTTTGGAGAACTAGAGAGAATGAATGAATGATATAGGTTGCTTATGCTTAAAAGATGGAGAGAGTATTTGTGGTTGGGGGAAAACAGAGGTTTTATAAAAAACACAGTGGCATTTGCATAGGGATATAGGTAGGATTTGTACCAACAGAATCTGCAAGGAAGGGAATCAAGATGGGATAAAGGTCCAGAGGTGTGAAATTGCAGAGCAGGTGCAAGGAACAGAGGAGGTGAGTTTTCTTGAGGTGTTGGATGTAAAGGCAGAGAGGGAAGGAAACAATACTGATTTGTACATCATGTGTATTATTAATTTGAATAGTTTGCCAATTGCTTCTTTTGTATTTTTGAGGTCATAATCATATCATATATATACATAATGACAATTCTGTCTCTTTCTTTTCAACATTACCCTTCTCTTCTTTTTCTTGTCTTATTGCATTGGTTAATACTGGGAGTATAAGGTTGAATACCAGGGATGTGCCTATGTAACTTTATCTCAGTCCTGAATTTAAATGGAAGTGTTTTTAATATGCCCTCAAATGGGTTGCTTGATGAATTTTTATCAGGAGTGGAAAGTTGAAATTAATTGCATCTGACACATTTATGAACCTCTTCAGATTCTCTTGGTCTCACCTGCTTTTTAGACCTCAGCTGTTTGCTCAGCCCCAACCACCATAGCAGGCACCTAATTCCATGAAAGCTCATGCAGTTCTGCTGCCCAAGGTGGATCAGCTGCAACCCAGAGTCTTTGGCTCCTCTTACCACTTCTGGACTTAGGAGAAATACCACTTTTCAGGGTATGGCTTCCCAAGAGGCTTGCAAGGGGTTTGCACAATGTGACCCAGAAATGTGGGAGAGTTAACACAGGAGGGAAACTTTGACCAGTGGGAAACAGGAACTGAGGAGGGAGCTGGGCTGATAAACCCCCTCTTTCCTCCTCTGTTAGACTGCTCAGGGCAGGCCCATCTGGAGGCTCCCTGCAGATCCCGGCAGCCACCCAGGCCCATCAACCTGCTGTGCTTTTCCAAGAAGCAATGAGTAGCAATATATCACCTTGCCTTGTTCCCACCCTCTCCTGCCTCAGTTTCCCTTTCCCTCATTCTCACTACCCAGGGTGGGTACCTCCTCCTGAGTTTCTGCTATCCGCCACCTGGGCCAGGACACTTTTCATATGTCTCTTCAGCACACATTGAGATAACCACATCATTTTCCTTTCATCTGATAATGTAGTGAATTACGTCCCGGCTTCGTTGGAAAACACGTTTGTATTCCTGGCATAAACCCTACTGGGTGAGTGGATCATTTTTGCAAGTGTGTGAGGGTTTATACCCCATGCTGCTGTCTACCTTGAGTGTGGCCGTGTGTGCACACCTGGGTACACAGGTACATGACCTCTTGCAGCCCTGGGGGGCCTCCCCTCTCAGCTTCCAGCCACGCTTCTCCTCTGCAGATGGAGTCAGGCAGACTGGCAGGTGGAGATGATGGAGGTGGTGGCAGCGGGTCTAAGGAGAGCTGGGAGGGGAGAGAGTGCAGGGAGGGAGGTAATTAGGAACCAGGCAGTATCACAAATCTCCCAGCCGCGCTGACACCCGGGGAGAGTGATCACACACTTGGAGTCAGCCCAGACAAGTGTGAAAGCCCTTCACTCCATCTCTGGGAAGGAAGGGGAAGGGGAAGATGTCGGCTGGGCAACCGCAGGACAGCTCTCCCGCCAAGACAGCCTCGAGGTCATCCTCACACTCCCCCTCCCTCTGCGGTGACCTGGGTCAGGGAGCTGTGACGCAGAGGTGTGCAGGGGGCAGGGGAGAGCCCTGCAAGACAAGGGAAAGGGTGAGGAAGGATGTGCCCTGGCGAAGGAAGGTGAGGAAAGACCTCATCGTGGTGTCCAATCAAGGTGGGTAGGTTTCAGCAAGTGCTCAGCAAGCCCAGCCTGCCCTCATCAGAAGTGGCAAAGCGTGCTCCATGCGCTTGCAAAATTAGTCCCCAAGGAAAGTGGAAATTAACATGGGCTGCAAGGCGCCCATGGACCAGGGGTGAGATGTGTGTTATTTCTCAACAATTCTGCCATGGGCTCCGTGAAAGAAATGGAAGGATTCTAGAGATTCTGCCTCTTTCCTGGTTGCAGCAATTCCCCACCCAGCAAAGTGGCCTGAGGGAGCCACCTTCATGGGCCACAGCAGCGGCCGGTGGGTGAATCGGGTTCACACGTCCCTGTGTCCATCCCTTCTTGGGCCTGCCTCCTCCCTGAAGTGACACGGGGTGTCTGTGGATGGTGGAGAGCTGGGAAGATGGGGTCGGCCATGGGAAGTCTCCATGGCCAGGCTAAGAATTCACATTGAGGATCCTCTCCCACTGTTCACTCTATTCCCAGAACATTCTAGAATGTCTCCGGACTCAGGGCCTTTGCTCCCGCTGTTCCCTCTGCCTGCAACAATGTTATTTCAGATCTTTGCTTGACTATTTTTTCAAAGGTCTCAGCTCAAATGTCACCTCCTCTGAGGGGGACTTCCTCTGACCAAAGCTGCCTTCTATTACTGTCTTTTTTTCCAGTAACATTTATCGCTAAACTCCATAAACAAATGACAAAAAAATAAGCATAATAATTTTTCTCTCTTCCCCTACCATCTCCCGTCCTTAGGTGGTAGATTTCATAAGAACTAGGATCATGTCTATCTGGATCTCTGCCAAGGACAGGGCCTGGCACACAGTAGGTGTTCAACTAAAACATTAGTTGAATAAATGGCTAATTGAATTAACGCATGTAGGAGCTCATGGGCTCTGGAGCCAGGGAGAATCTGGATTCAAATCCCAGCTCTGCTACTTACTAGCTGACGTGTTACTTAATGTCTCGGTGCCTCAGCCTCCCTGTTTGTAAAGTGGGGGTGACAGTAGGACCTTTTTTAGGAGGTTGCTGTTCCAGGAGGCAATGTAGCCAGTACTTCACACATTCCCGTTATTGTTGGTTAGCAATCTTACACATAGGGAAAGGGGCCCAGAGGAGGGTGGCCTGTCCCAGGTCACAAAGAGTGTCAGTGGGAATTGCAGCTTGGACACCCTGACTCCTGGCATCCCCTCTTTGGGCAGTTGGGACTTGAGTCAGCAGGTCACCCATAGGATGCCATTGTAGGGGCCTGAGCGTGTACAGGCAGAACATGATCTTCCAAATAAAAGTAGAGTTTTAGGGACAAGGGCTTTGCAGAGGGATGGATATGTCCTTAGAGGACACAAACCTGTGTTTCGGGGAGCAAAGACAGGGGTGTTTGTAGAAGTGCCATGTGTAAGGAGAAAAGCAGAAGTGGCCTAAAGATTCTGCCATTGCAAATGTGAATGACCTAGGGCCCCACGCAGACCTGGAGCGTCTCACCAACTTGGCCAAGTTTTGGAAGGGCGTGTTGCAGAAGGAAGCAGACAGCGTTCAGGGGTAAGCTTGCATCTCCTCACCCCCAGGGACTCTGATGATGTCTGGAGACATTTTTGGTTGTCACAACTTGGGGAATGGTACTTCTGGCATCTACCGGGTAAAGAGAGGCCAAGGATGCTGGTCCAAACCCTCCTCCACACAGTACAGCCCCCACCCCCCCCAAAATCACTTGTCCCCAAGTGCCCAGAGCACTGAGGCTGAGACACCCTGCAGCAGCTGACACCAGGTACCTAGAGCTCAAAGATATGTTATGGAAACTGTGTGTTGTTTAGGGATACATACACTTTTAGTCAATTCTAAAGCAATGCCTTCCATTACACTGTGTTTCCCATGGAACAAGATTCTGGGGTGCTCCCACAGTGTCAGATGGTCCATTATTATTTGTCAAATGAATGCAATAATGACCGAGAAACACCACATTCAGAATAGTGGTGTTTCAGGGTGGAATGAAGATGTGAAAAAATGCTTTTTTGAGATATGTCTTAAATATTTTGTAATAAGAAAAACAATGGCTTTTATCCCCTGGAAGTGAGGGGATAAGCAGCGTGTCCTGTCTGTTTTTGAAGAAAAACTCCCCTCAGACCTGCATCCCCCCAAAAACTAGCTTTACGATCTGAGCTTGTTGCCCGTGGGGGTCTCAGCTGACTCACCTGGAAGTGGAGGCTTCCCTCCTGGTGTCACCACTTGGGGGCACGACACAGTCCCATCCAGCTGCTGGATGTAACAGCACTTGGGAAACTCTGGGGAGGAGGAGGAGGCGTTAGTGTCTTTGTCTTCCTTGCACCCCCCACCCCCAGCCCCAGGCCACTGGGGGGGTCACCACTACAGCGTCAGTGGCAACATGCCTGTGAATAGGCCTGCGAACTGCTAAGGAGGGATTTTTCTAAATGTTGGACAGAAGGCAGCCAGCAGAGGGGTCAGGGTCGGGGTCGGAGGCAAGCAGGGCCGTGCATCTGTGCGTGAATATGAGAATGTGTATGTGTGACTGTGAAGGACTACGTGTGTGGGTGCGAGAGTGCATGTGAATTGGTGAGCATACACATGTCTGTGTGAGCATCTGGTGAGGGTGTGTGCTGTTGCATGTGTGTGAGTGAGTGTGTGTCTATCATCATCCATGTATGCATCTGTGTATGCATCATCATCCGTGTGATTGTGCACGTGTGTGGTTCCGCACATGGAAATATAAATGAATGGATGAGACAGAGGCACCCAAGCATTGTGGGTGTAGATAGCTCCTCATTGGCACACATGTGTCTCTGAAGGGTACTGGTGTATACATATTTGTGATTGTGTGCATACATATGTCTGTTCTCCTCTAAAGATGTGTCTGGGTCTTCCCCCCCTTTTTCTTCCGCCCCCTCCATTCCTGCCCTCCTCCCCTCCCTGCTTTTCTTCCTCCTCTCCTCCTTTTGTCCAGGTGTGCTGGCCTAAGAATGACCGCCTCAGGTGGGCCTCCCTGTTTCTCTGGCTTCAGGCATTCCCAGCAGGTGGGAGGCAGCTCAGGGGGACTCTTAGCAGGTGAAAACTCCAGCTCCAGCCCCCACTGAGTCCCGGTGACAAAGGAATTCCCTGCAGGCTCTTTCCTAATCCCCCAACAGACCCCTCCCCCACCTACCTCTCGGCATCTCCTGGAACAAAGGGCCCTTTTTCCTTAGGTACTCATGGGTGGTCACATTCCTGACAGCTTGGCTCAGGATGAGGGGCGCCGTTTGGGGGGGGGCACAGATAGCAGAGTTTTGGTGAGGGCAGTTGGGCAAGCTCCCTTGGCCTCAGTTTCCTCCTCTGACAAATGGGAGAAGATACACAAGAGGGTTCAGCCGGCCAATGTTTCTTGCCGACTGTAGTTGTTTCAGCAACTGCCTCACTTATCCATCTCAGGGCGTGTTTACTGAGCACCTAGTGGGTGCCCAACTCTCCACTAGGGACTGAAAACCCAGACGTGAGCAAAGGGTGATTCTCCGTGTCATGTCGGGGAGTCCGTGGTGGAAGCTGAGTGGGGGGCGCATAGAGGAATCCTGGGTCGGATGTGTTGTACCAGGAGGCAGGCGCAGGATGGAAAACTTTTCCACAGCTGCCTGTCCCCTGCCAAATTAAAGTCTATGTTCCTTAGCACGCCATTCAAGGCCCTTTGTGATGGGAGAGAGGCGACTGGGGAAGGCACCCGGGGAAGGCACCCTGTGGGTGCAGGTGTGTGAGAGAATTGGACCTTGAAGAGAAGGCAGAGATTGCTCAACTTAGGTAGAGAAGTCAGGGAGGGGCCCCTGGGAAGAGTGGTCATGGCGAAGGACAGCATGGCAGCTGGACCTGGCGGTTGGGCTGGTCCACAGGGGATGGGATGGGGAGGGGATGGGGCCGTGCAAGGTTCCACTGACCGACATCGGTGCACCAGTGGGGGGCGGGGCATTGCAGCCAACAAAGTGCCTTCATCCCCCTCACATGAAACCCTGTCCTCCCAACCGAAAGAGGCTGGTGTTGTTGTGCCCATTTGGCGAAGGAAGAGACGAAAGACACAGGAAGAGTGGTGGCTCACCCTGGTCTGCACGGGGCCCAGGCCCTGCGCCTCTGTACGGGGACACACTTGGGAAAGACCTTGAGACCCGGATACTGGAGGATACCTCGGGGGTTGGCAGACTCCTGTTTTATTTGTAGCTGCTTATGGTTGGACTTTGTCATCACACAGTTGTTCTTTAATGTCACCGTTAGGCATATACTTATATTCCTGTGAGTTCCACCATTTATCTGGCCACCCACCCTTCCACCCCTCTATCCATCTGTCTATTCGCCATCCCTATTCATCCACTCATCTCTCCATTCACCCACTCATCTGCCTACCCACAAGTACATACCCTCCCCCATTCATCTACCTCCCCACCATTCACTCATTTGCTCATCAATCCATATATCCATACACCCACCTATTTATCTTCCACGTACCCATCCATCCATCCACTCATCTATCAATGCCATCCTAGCCGTTCAGCTGCTCACCCATTTACCAAACCACCCACCCACCCACCATAGACCCACCAGCGCCCACTCCCACCTGTTCGAATACCCATCCACCCTCCTATCTACCCAGGTACCCACCTACCGGTTATCTGTTCTCACCCAATCACCCATTTATACACCTGTTTATCTAGCAGTATGCTGACCCAGCCCCACATCTACTCATCTACCTATCCATCTCCTCATTAATTTGATCACCCCCACACTTAACCATTCATTCATTTATCCATCCATTAACCTATATTTACCACCCTTTTATTCATCCTCCACCATCCATTCACCCACTTCCCATCCAATTACCAATCAACCCTACATTATCCACCCATCCACCTACACATCTATTTTAACAACCAATCAACCACCCAGCCAAACACTCAGCTGATCACCTACACATGAATCCACTCATCCTCCCCGCTACCCACCTTCCCACCATCATCCCTGGGTGCAGGCTCCACGTGATAATCCCAGTGGGTCTAGTGAAGCCATTGCTGTGGGCTTTCGCTGGGACATTCCAGCGCTCCCGCCCCCCCCCCCCCCCCCCCCCCCCCCCCCCCGCACACACACACACATGCAGAACCCTGCAGGAATGGCAGGTGGAGATGGTGGTGGGAGCAGTGATTTCAGTGCAGTCTCCTCCTGGGCATAAAGATCACCCCCAGGTGTGGGGGGTGGGGAGGTAGGGGGGCTCTTTCATCCAGGCCCTGGGTAAGAATTTTGGGAACTAAAGGAAATGGGAGCCAGGGAGACAGGAACCTTCCTGGGGAAGGGGGTTGGAGAAAAGAGAGAGAGAGAGAGAGAGAGAGACAGACAGACAGACAGACACTAGGGAGAGAACTAAAGTCGGGAGATAAAGAATAGACATTTATACAGAGAGAAACTGGAAGTGGATCGGAGACAGGGAGAGAGAGACAAAGGCAGAGAGAAATGGGGATAGGGGAGCATAGATTACCTACGGAGGCCAGGGTATCCTGAAGGTCACCTTCGCGATCTGGATCCGGAACTCCCAGCAAGTCCCAGAGGCCTCAGAGAAGTTCCCGCCCCCAGGAGGGACCCAGCGACCGCCAGGAGGGCGCCGGGAACCGCGTCCCTGCATGGGCTCTGCCGGCCGCTCCATCAATTAGGCGATCGCGCACGGGCAGCGTCTGCGGAAATTACCTTTTAATTTCTTAATTACATTGTCCTCACCTGCAGCTCGACCCGCCTCCGAGAGGTGAGCTGCGCGTAGAGCTGATTTCTCAGCAACCGCTCTCCCAACGGCTTAAATTAGACAGCCGCCCGCTTGGGAGCACCGGGGTCTCCAGCCGGCCACGCGCAGCACCCGGCTGTTTTAACCTAACTCAGCACCTTAGAGGAGCTTCTGCTAACGTTGTCCCCCACACCAACAGACCCAAATCAGATCCCAGGCACAGAGGTAGCCGGGTTCCGGAAAGACCTGAGTTCCAGACTTGACCTCTCCTGGGCACTTGCTGTGTTACCCTGGATGAGCTCCGGGGCCCCCTCTCAGAACCTCAGTCTCCCCATCTGACACATGGAAATGAAAATAGGGCCCATTTGTTTGGCTTGTGGAGCCCTTTTTTCCAAAGTGCTCTCTGAAAGGTGAGCCATTGTTCATCGATTCGTTTTTAGTGAGTGTTTATTGAGTGCCTACTATGGGTTCAGTGTTTCTGGGTGTCCTCTCAGATGCAGAGATAAACAAAACACAGGTTCTCTGGCAGCCAGCAATGGTTGTCACTGATGCCGATGGTGATGGTAAAGATGATTGCATGCTCAGAGGGGCTCCAAGCTATGTGCGACCCTTTGCAGATGGGAGTGTGGAGAGAGGGGCAATGTTGGGGAGGGCAGAGGGGACTCAGGATGGAGGGGTTGTTGCCCTCAGTGAAGAAGATACACAACACAGACATCCATGCATCGTGGAGACCATGTCCCCCAGGTTTGACAGATAGGGGCAGGGGCTGGCCTAAGCCCACCCAGGCTCTGATGGATCCTGGGTTTGCCTTTCAGGTACCATCTCTTCCCAAGTCTGGTGGTTCTCTCAGTGTGGTGCTTTGGCCAGCAGCATCAGCATCACTGAGAAGCTCATGAGAGATGCAAAATTTCAGGCCCCATTCAGAGACCTACTAATCAGAATCTCTGGCGTCAGGGCCAAGGACTTTGTGTTTTAATAAGCTCTCCAGGGGATTTTTATACCTGGTCAAGTTGCAGAGGTTCGGCCACAGTGCAACCAGGGTTTCCCTTGTTAACTGACTTTATTGAAGAAAACGGCTCACGATGCTCCCTTTTATGAGAGTCCCAGTTGCACCCAGGCTGAGCCATCCAGCATGCTGTAGTATACACTTTCAGGGGTCTCACACCTGCTGATGTCCAAGTCAGAACCCCCACCACAGCCCAGGTTCGTGTTGGAGTTGCCTGGGGAGCTGGAGAAAGTCCAGATGCCTAGGTCCCCCCACACACCCGTCCAACCTGAATTTCTAGGAAAGGGTCCTTATCTTTTCAAAGGCTGCCAGGTGGCTCTGAGGACCCGGGAGGGTGGACAGTGACTGCCCCTGCGGGAGATCAGAGTGAGAAGTCAGGAGTCTCATTTCCAAGGTCAGTCTTGCCACAAACTCCCCACTTGGGGCCAAATGGGCATCTTCCTGATGGCCCAGTCCCACCAGCTTACTGTATGTCAGAAGCAGCAGGGGGACATGCAGAAAAGGCAGATTCTGCCATGGCTGGTGTGGCTTACTGGATTGAGTGTGGACTGTGAACCAAAGGGTAGCCAGTTCGATTCCCAATCAGGGCACATGCCTGGGTTTCAGGCCAGGTCCCCAGTGGGGGGCATGGGAAAGACAATCACACATTAATATTTCTCTCCCTCTCTTTCTCCTTCTTTCCCCCCTCTCTCTAAAAATAAACGGATAAAATCTTTTTTTTTTTTTTAAAAAAAGAAAGAAAAGGCAGATTCTTCATGGGGCCTTAGTCCCAGAGTTTGATCCTCATGTACAATAGGTTTGAGGCGGGGCCTGACAATATGCATTAAAAAAAAAAAGCTGCCAGTTTAAAAAAAAAAAAAAAACACGTGGAGAAACTCTGATAAGAGGTGTCAGCACAGGCCGTTTGAGTGTCTGCCTCAATCCCAGCTTCATCGTACACCCAGACCCTGAATCCCAGCTCCCTCGAGTCTCAACACTGACTACGAGCTTTATCTTACATCCCGGCCCTGATGGTCTCATTTGCATTCCTTTCCCTCACTTAATTTCACTTGTTTTCTTCTTCTTTTGAGCATTTCTACTTAAAGTCCTTTCAAATCATGTTCATGATAAATCATTTTAAAATATTAGCTGAGGGAGATGCTTGGGGGGGGTGGTTTGAGAGAGAAGGTCCTCCTCCCTCATCCACTCTATATTATTACTCTTATCAAACTGCTCCAAAAAAAAAAAAAAATCCTTGTAGTAATCTTCTGCTTCAGGAGAAGGAGACACAACAGAGGCCAGATTTACTGTCCTGCCTTAAGCAACTAGAAAACCAGACAAAATATTTTAAAATCACCGTTTTGGGGATCAGACAGCAGGCAGCCCAGGTCTCAGGTCCCTGAGAGAAGGAAGGCAGGCAAAATGAGCCCTATGAGGCCACCAGGCCACTGCCAGGGGCCTGCACACCCAAAGAATTGAATGGCTTCCTGAGTTGAACTCGAGGTAGAGATCAGAGTTCTAGTCCATGAAACCCCAAGGTGGGCACCATTTTAAGCCCCATTTTATAAGAAGGAAACCATAGAAACGTTAAAAGGTTCAGTTGGACTTTGCACAGCTAGTAGGTGGTGAGGTGGGGACTCGAACTCAGAACTCTTGCTCCTTGCCACAACCTGACCCTGTGAATGTCAGGCTAAAAAAAAAAATGGCTATTTTCTCTTTGCAATAGGAAGCCATGGGGGGTTTCCTAAAAGCACTGGAGAGTGGCTTCAGCCAAAACACAAGCCTATCTCCACATCAGAATAACTGAATATTTGCTTTTCCTTTCTTCCCTGCCTCAAAAGATACCCAGCAAGAAACCAAAGGTGAGCTGTTGGCTAGGGGAGAGAAGACTTGAACTTCATTCACCCTTTAACTCTGACCCTCTAGGAGAGGCAAACCTTTCCATTCCATGCTGTGGATTTCTTGTCTTAATAAAGATGAGGCTGGGGGTGGGGTAGGGGCAGGGGAGGAGAGGGGTTGTTTCTAATTGGGAACAACAACAACAACAAAAAAAAAACTCTGAGATTTTATCTCAGCTTCAAGTGGAGATCAGCCATGCCAAAATATCTGTATTATTGATAACAATAACGGTGGTGATTATTATATTTTATTTTTCAATCGTGGTAATTATTGTACATTAAATCATTAGCATTCATTATTCTTACAATGTGTAATTAGGACAACGGTGGATAGATTGCTCTTGACTGTAATGAAGTTTTTATAATTGTAATTTATTGGTATCAAATTACCTTTCTTAAAACGAATCTGAACATCACCCTCTTAATTCTGGGGAGGGGGTGGCAATTCTTTTTAATTAATGTTTCTTGTTTGTGCCACACAGGGGGAGCTGGCCGACCAATCCAATCCCCTGTGTCTTCGAGGACGTTAACCAAGAATAGCAAATGCATTCCCGAATCAGCCATCTATCACGACACATTTTCCTCCTCCCGTCCCCCACCCCTCTTCCGTCATCTTCCCTCCTCCTAAGCAGCAGCCACAGGGAGAAAAAACCCCAACCATTTACCAACATGATTAGCTGAGCAGACAAGAGACGATGATGCAGATTATTTAAGCCAATTTGTTGCTGAGTGTGAGAAGAACATTTTTTTTTCTGCTTCAGAAATGGCTGAAGAGGCAGCCTCTATCTTGCAGGATGTGGACGTTGGCGGTGGCTTTTGGTTTTGTTGTCCACAAATTTTATTCTGAGGTTTCGTGTAGGTGGTGGGTCCTCCTCCCTCCTTACCCCCATCTGATAACCGGCTAGGGTGGCCTTCCCACGAGTGTGATTCCGCATCTTGTTGCTTCAAAGGCTGAGTGAGACGTCCCAAGGCATTTATTTCTACTGTTGGAATATGAAATTGCCTACATTTGACTGCTTTTGACCTACAAAAATGGCGATTTAATGGCTCAAATGAATCTAATCACTGGAATTGTAATCAATAAAATGACTCCTCCCCAAAGATGATGCTTAGGAGGGAGAGAAAAGATCATTAGTTTTTAGTCAATTGGGCGACTAAGAAGGGTGTATGGAAGGGGGGAGTGCCTGGGAAAGGAGGCAGCAGACTGAGGCCACGTGGAGAAGAAGTGGCTGTGAGAGGGGGACTGATCTCCCCTTTCTGGTCCCCCATCATGTGTCCAGCGTAGATCAGGCCGTTTCTGTGCAGAAGTAAAGTCATCACTTGCCCAAGGTGGTGGTTCTGCCCCAGGCTCTGGAGCTCCAACCCCTGCCCTTCCCCCTGCTCCATTTTGCCTGGAGATATATTGCTATGTGATACAGAGTCATTCACATGTGAGACCAGACACAAGACCAGCCTGATCTTTTGCCTCCCAAAATTGACTTTGGTTTTCTAGTAAAGAAATGTTGGCTTGGGTAAGCTGGAAGGAAGGTTGTCTTAGGTCCCAAAGTTCTAAAATCCCACTGGCCCTAACATCAGACCTAGGAGGCAGACATCCCCTTCATTTACATGTGGAGACTTCTTCACGATGGTTTGAACAGGGAGATTTTGGCTTTGTCCAGCTGGACCAGGACTTGAGGAATCCTGGCAAGTTACTAAAACCAATACTTTGAGTCTGAATTAATTAGTTGGCAAGGCTCATGGACAAAGTCACAGCCTTTGAAGAGATGCTGAGAGCTCTCTGGCCCCATCTGGGTCTGGTTCTGAGAATCTGAGATGGGTTTTGGATCTTTCAGCACCAAGGACAGAGGTCAAGCTGGACACACCACCGCCCCCAACACACACACACACACACACACACACACACACGCACGCACGCACGCACGCACGCGCCAGGACAAGGGGACATTTAAAGGTGAGCTGCACCCAAACCTAGGGTTTCTAGAGATTTTCTGGGGTCATCTTGCCCAGTCCCCTGCCTCCTCAGGTGGCATTTCTCTTTCCTGGCTCTCAGGACCAGAACCCTTATCCTTTGACATTGGGATCTTATTCTAATTCTGCCACATACTGGCTGGGAAAATTTGTAAAATGTGTTAATAATAATCAGCTTCTGAAGGTGAAAGGAATCTCGCCTGTGACAGATCCAACCACACCCTTGGCCCAGTGAGCACCGAATAAGGGATAGTCATTGCTGTTGTCCTAGAAACTGAGTTAGTAGCCATTAGTAACAATAACAATAATAGCAACCCCCTTTTATTGTTTACTACGTGCTAGGCTCTGTCCTGTTTGCTATAAACATCTAACTCAATATAAATATCTAACCCCTTAACTGCCGCATCACAGATGGGAAGTTGAGCCAGAAACAATTAAAGGACTTGACTAAGGGCACATAGCTGGCAGGTGGTGGAGCAGGGACCCGAACCCAGGTGGTCTGGCAGCAGAGCCTATAGTTACATCATGATGTCACATGGCTTGTTACAGCTCAAAAACTGGAAATTATCATCATCATCATCATCATCATCATCATCACTACTACTACTACTACAAGTGTCAACATCACTTCTCTACCCCAATTATTAATTAGTTCTCTTCCTTCTCTTGCTCCCTTGAAAAATAAACTTTGATCAAAGGACAGATGGACTAATGAAGATGCTGTGGAGAAAGCAGAGGGTGCCCAAGAGCAAGCACAAGTTGTGGTGCTGAGCAGCCTGAGAAGCTGTAGAAATGGGTCCCTGGCTTTGGGGAGCTCCCAGGCTAGGAGAGGAGGCAGACAGGTGCACACATAACCACAGCACCAGGTGTAAAGTACCATTGGCAAGATACCAAACGCTATGGGACATCAAGGAAGAAAGATGATTTCTGTAGGGAGTAGCATGATGCAGACTTGGCGGAGGGGAAGTGTCGGAGCTAGGCCTGCGGTGCTGTGCAGGACTGGCACTGGGGGCCAGAGAAGAGAGGCTGGGGGCCGAGCAGCCTGAGCCAGGACACTGCTCTTCCTCCTTTCCCTTCCTCCTTCCAATTCTCTTCCTCTTCCCCTTTCCTTTTTTTCTTCTTTGCTTTCTCCTTTCTGTTCTCATTCTTCTCCTTCCACTCCTTCCTCCTCTCTCCCTCATCTTCTTTCCCCTTTTCTTCCTTCTCTTCCCCCTAAATTATCTCATGATAATGGATCAACTCACCATATCATGGACTCTGCCAGATACTCAGGACATGACCCCACACAAGCCTTCCTCCCCGCTTCAAACTCCAGATGTGGGGGTGAAGTGGGAATTGGATGGAACCTGAGCAAATTCTGTTGTGGCTGAGGCTGCGCCTTTGTTGAGGACAAAAGCTTCGTACCCACCCCCAGGAGAGGCACTGTGAGGCATGAGCCTGGTCAAGAAGACTCTGGACCAGATCTAGCCCTGCCCTATGTGACCTGCATGACCTCCAGCCCCAGTCAATGCCTGTCGGTTTCTGCGGATTTTATTCTGTAGAAAGAGAGTAAACTGGGGTTCCCTTTTCACAGGATTGCCGCGAGGGTTAAAAGAAACAATCTACATAAACGTATTCAGCATTGTGCCAGGTACTTAGGAGATACTAAAAAAAGTCCTCTCCCTATCTCCTCTAATTAATGAATCTCTATATTTAGAGTGGGGTCCCTGGCACCAGCATGCCCGCAAGTCGAGGTGGGACTGTGCTGGCCAAGGAGACGGGAGGCAGGAGAGAGGATCTCACTGCTGATGGGGTGAAAGTGGGCAGCGTAAATCTAATTTCTCGGCAAAAGCGGCAATTTGCCAGCCCTTTTAATTATTATTTTTTATTATGGATACAAATTAAAAATAAACTGTGTGTCTCCATCACAGCGGGGATTAAAATTGTTCCCTAATTGTTATCTTTGAATCAATCTAGCTTCCATTAGCTCTGCTTCCTGAGGTATAATTGAGGTGTGTGTACATCTGCGTGTGTCTCCTTGGTTTGTGGGGAGGGCACTTACCTTTATTTCATGTGCCCAGGTGTCTCTTGCAAACCCCCATTTCATTTTTCCCTCTACTTTGCTGAAGACCTTGAGAGACAGGGGAGTTGAGTGGCCTTGAGCACTAGATCCTTGTCCCCAAATCCCACTGTTCCTAAAATTTTTATTTCAAAAACCAATGTGCTGCTCTGTGCCATATACAGAGGCGCATTTAAAACAGTTAAAAATTTTTTGCTATTACAGTTGACATTCAATATGCTATTAGTTTCAGGTGTACCGCGTAGTGGTTGGACATTTATATAACTTACAAAGTAATCCCCCCAGTAAGTCTAGCACCCTCCAACACCATGCTAATGGCCGGTGTACAAAGTGTAGGTTCCCACCAGGGCTGGCCATGTAATCAGATACAAATGTAAAAATGAGGACTTTGAAAAAAAAGGGGGACTTTGCATCTGGTAAGTGAAGTGCCTAGGTAGAGAGAGCACAGTGGAGGCATGGTGCCGTCAGCGAGAAGCGTAGCTGAGACTGGATAACTAGGAAGGGGTTAAGCACCAAGTTTGGGCAAAGCGGAGCCCTTGTTCATGGGTGCTTTGCAGGAGACTTTTCTGAGCACCTGTTGTGCAGTGGGCCTGCAGGAACTTCTGGGGTTACAGCGGGGAATGAAGAAGATGGACTCTGGATCTGGGAGCCGATGGTCTAGTGAGGGAGGCTGATGTAACAGAATATTCACACACGTGTGTAATTAGGGATTGTGATAAAAGGCAGGAGGGACAAGTTCAGGGAGTTATCAGAGATTGTACTGAGGGGACTGAGTATCACAGTGAGGGGTGGTGCATGCATGTGCGCCTGCCCATGTGTTCTGGGTGGAGTTAGCTAGGTGACCTGCCTTCTAGGCAGAGGTCCCAGACAAGCTGGTGTGAATGGAGCTGAGCAAGCAGGTGATAGAGGTATGGCTGAGTTTGGAAGAGAGGGGACAGAGCTGCAGGTCCTTTGGAGTTGGATATGGGGGCAATGGGAGGGAGGGCGATGGAAATCTTGGGGCCAGGGGAGGACTTGATTGGATTTATGTTTAAACAACTGACATGGCTTCTTTGTGGAGAAGAGAGTGGGATGGGTGTGCTGAGTGGAGGTGGAGAGACTAGGGAGGAGCCTCCTGAGTCGTCCAGGTGAGCTCAGGGTGGGCAGAGAGGTGGGGAGAAGGTGCAAGAGGTAAGCTCATCACATGCTGTGCTGGGTTGAGGGGCAAGGAGGGGTTAAGTTTCGCAGAGAGTAACTGCAGAAAACTGCACACACAGACAAAGCATCTCGCTGATATTGAGTGAAACGCCTGCTTCACATGAGCACACAGTATGTGAGTTTGAAGACATAAAGCTCTAGAAAAGACCAGAAACTCAGTGTTCAGGGAGAGTCAGAATAGTGGTCAAAGTAACTGCAGTGCTTCTGGGGGTCGAGGTGTCTGCAGAGAAGAGGTACCAGGGGCTTGTGGGAGCTGGACGTTTCTATACGTTTTTTTAAAAAAATTATTTATTGACTATAGAGAGAGAGAGGAAGGGGTGGGAGAAAGAGAGAGAGAGATTTGTTGTTCCACTTATTTATGCACTCACTGGTTGCCTCTTGTACGTGCCCTGACCGAACTCGTAACCTTGGCTTATCTGGATGACACTCTAACCAGCTGAGCTACCCGGGCAGGACCTGGAAGGTTCTATATCTCGACCAGGGGGGTAATTACATGGGTGTGTATACACTGATGACAATTCATGGAGGTGGACACTTAAAATGAGTGTGTTTAACTGTGATCAATGAATAAAAACATAGCCAATATTAACAAATGAGATGTACCATTTCCAGACAAGCTGAAATGAAAAGAAACAATAAAAAAGTAGAAAAGAGCAATTAAAGACAATGTGGCTTTAATAATTAAAAACATAGAAAAATACAAGAAATTAAAGCTGTTTAAAGATGATGACATCCCGTAAAACAACACCCAGATCACCTCTTCCTATGTTTTGATATGTTGAGAATCTGCTGTACATAAGGAAATGGGGACCTGTGTATTCCCAGCAGGTGGTTCACCGGAGCATCAGCTGGAGCACCAGCGACCTGGAGGACAGCTTCACGGGCATCGTATCGACGCAGGACACTTTCTGTCCACGCGCCAGTGCAAGTCTGGGAACCTGTGCTGGTCATTAGGGCTGCTCCCAAATGTGTGGCTGTCACCTTCCAGGAGTGTGGTGGGAGTCTGCTGGGTTAGCCGCTTGAAAGAGGGTGTGGCCATGTGACTTGCTTTGGTCAATGTCATGGTCACCACTCACCACTGGTTTCTGGTTAAAAAAAAAAAAAGAAAAACCACAATGTCACAATGAGGCTGAGTCCCTGTGAGCACTTTCCTCTGCCATCAGGGAAGGTGGGTTAAAATGGTGCCCTGACCAAGCAGGGACCTCAGCTTCCCACAAGGATCTTGCTAACCCACAAGGCAAGGAGACTGTTTGTTAATTCAGCATAACCTCGCAGGTGCTGACACATTCAACCGATCTCCCAGGACAGTGCCCTTAGTTACCAGGCGTATTCTTCTGGTGTGGATTGCTTTGTTATTACTTAGGAATCTACCCCAAGGAAAGAATTTGAAATGCAGACAATACCATATACAGAAAGATTTTCATTTTATTCCTCATGATATTAAAACATCAGAGAAGATCTAAATAATTCTCACCAGAGGGCTGGTTAGGATGGATTGTTGTACATACACTGAAAGTAAAAAAGATACAGCACTTTACGTATGATTATGGATTTGTAAAAATGTACACAATCCAGAGACAAAAGGTAACAGGCCAAGGTTGTGGGTTTGATCCCCTGTCAGGGCACGTACAAGAAACTGCCGATGAATCCAAAAAAAAGTGGAACAACAAATTGATGTTTCTTTCTGTCTCTCTCTCCCCGCTCCCGTCTTCTCTCTCTTTAAAATCAATAAATACAAAAGTATAAAGATTTTTTAAGCAAAAGGAAGAAAGTACATGGGATTGTCTACAGAATAAGGCGATACTTGGCCATGTCTGCATGAAAAAAAGACTGAAAGGAAATATACTAAGATGCCAATAGCTGCCCAGATGGGTAGTGCAATTTAAAAATCTTTCTAGAAAGATTTTTTTCCTCCCTCTTTTCTGGGTTTTCCCATTTTTTATACTGAGCACGTATGAGTTTTGTGATTAGAAATACAGTACTTTGAAGTCCTGTTCCAGTAGCGGTATCTTCATACATCGTAAAATGTCCCTTCTCCCTCCTCTCCTGTCATCCCCGCTCATCTATTTTACCAGAACATGGACTTGTCCTTCCCATAGACTGAGCGGGTCTGAAATGGAATCCTCATTTTCAGTGGTTCTGTCTTGACTTGGTTGTGAGAAAAGGAAAAAGAAAAAGAAAACCAAACTATGCCATCCTCCCCGAAAAAAAATTAATAGGAACCGTCTTGTTTTCACTCAAAGAGACAGAACGCAGATGCACAAACCCAGTTTAACGCTAAGGACGGTCTACCTCACAGACAGCAGTAACACACCTGCACGTTCTAGGAGCTGCCAGAACCAATTGCTATTTCCATGGAACATTTCTTTAAAGATGCCAATTTTTCCTCCTAAGATGAGATCCTATGGGTGACCTTCCTCAACTGGCAGAGGGTCGAGGAAAATGAGCATCTCCTTGCCTGTCTTTGCCAGCTGAGGCCGGGAGGGTCCTTCGTGCTCCCGGAGGGCCACTGGGCCAGCCCCGCTGTGGTCCCCCACCCATGTCCCTTTCTTCAGCCTCTCTCTCTCTCTCTCTCTCTCTCTCTCTCTCTCTCTCTCTCTCTCTCTCTCTCTCTCTCAGCTCCATATTCCTTCTACCCTTTGAAAACATGATTTCTTGGACAAAGACTTGGGGGGTCCCTTTGGGTCTCGGTCTCAATGTCACATCTCAGATTCCATCATGTCTCCCTGTCAGCGACTGTCAGAGGACAGCAGCACCTTCAGCACACCCACCCAGCTGGTGAGCGAGTCTTTCTTGGTGTGCTTATGTGTCTTATACCTGTGCCTCCCGTTGGGCTATGAGCTCCAGGAGGGCAGGAGTTTGTCTGTTTTGCTCACTGCTGTGTCCTCAGAGCCTAGGACAGTGCTTGGCACATAGGGGGCACTCACCAAATGTTTGTTGAATGAATGAATGAATGAATGAATGAATGAAACCCATGTAATTCTGAACCACCCACTGCCCCCTTGGTGGAAAGGGGACCCCGGAATTCCAGTCCCTTTATCTTTGGTCAATTGGTCCTCCAACCCAGACCTACACTGTGACTTTCAGGGGCTCCTTCTCCCATAAAAAATAAAAGCAAAAAACAGCAAGTATTTTCTAACTGAACTGATCTAAAGATGAATATGATGCAGGCTGGGTGCTTTATCACACACGCATTATTCTCTTCATTTTTCCTTTTGATTTTGAAGAAAATTAACGTATCTGCAATGCCTAGTAAAGGAGTTAGCCCTGTGCTGACTCAGTCCCCTGCTCGTTTATTCATTCATTCATTTACTCAGCAAGAACACATAGAGCCGCTTCAAGGTCAAGACCTGAGGGTCCCATGGTGGGCAGAATCAGCCACTGCCTTTGCCTTCACGTTGCTGATGTTCTAGTAGGGGAGACAGATGTTGAACAAATGCACCAAGAAATAACTTGTTGAAGGTCTTCTGAGCACCAAGAATGAGGAAATGTGAGGCAGTCTGGGGTCTGTGGGGGAGGAGGGCCAGCTAGGGATGGCTTCCCCAACCTGAGCTGTTAACTCTGCCAAGAAGGTGAGGAACAGTATCCCAGGCAGCAGTCCTGGTATAAGCAAAGGTCCTGAGGCAGGCTCTTGGAGCAACTCCCAGGAGGCCAGAAATTTGAGGGAGAAGGAGTCTCATTAGGAAGCCCTACCTGTCCCTGAGGACTCTTGTCCCCTCACCCCTGATTCTCACCTTTCCAGCCCATCCCAGCCTCTTGGAAGCCCAGGCCCTGGGGCTCTGGGCACAGAGCAAGAATCCGGAAGGGCTGGTTAGATTAGATCGCTGTCAGGAAGGGACGGGAGGTTAATTGCTATTCTCTTTGCGAGTCTGGCTTGGCCAGGCAGCTCTGCTCAGGCTGTGTGTGTGTGTGTGTGTGTGTGTACTTACGTGTGCAGGGAAGTTTGGCCTCGGGCTGGGGGCAGGCCACGGGGGCAGGGGGTGGGTTGCACAAGATTTCTTTGCGAGTTCTGAGCCTTGTCTTGTCTGGTGTGCAGCAAAGAGGAGTACTTAACAAGCATTAAGGGACACAAATAATTCCCCTTTTCTCCTCTCAGCCCATTCTTCCCTCTCTCTTTTCTTGTAAATCCCGCTCCTTGCATGTGAATAGCGGAATGGCTTCATCTGGGACTTTTAATCAGATCCCTGGTAGGCACTAGGAGGGCAAAGTGCCCCAGGGATTACCTTTTATTTTCGGGTTTTTCTCCCCCAGTTTTGCCAGGCTCCCTCCCCCTGCCCCTGCCGTGTTTTCCTCCTTGGCGTTTGTTCTCTGCAGAAGTAAGTAAGGAAGGCTTAAAGGGAGGGGGAGGGGGGCTTACAAACTTAAGGGGATCGGGCCCTATTCAGTAGGACTTGTCCACGGTCTTTTCGCTTTTGTTCCGGGGCCATTCTTCAGCTGATTTCTTCACTCCAGTAAAAGCACTTTAATTCCCTTTTTGATACGGAGAATCCGTCCTCTTCCCCTGCCCCCCCTCCACCCCACACACCCCATTTCACTTTCTCAGACCCTTTATGCTGCATCCTCATCCGCCCCAACAAAGACCGAGCATCCTTGCGAAGTATTTCTTTCAACATCCAGTGAGGCTGTGGAGAATCGCTGAGGAGGGGGAGGGGAGCAGAGGGGGCAGGAGAGGAGAGGGGCTTCTCTGGGGAGACCCCTGGCTTGGGACGGCACCCGCTTTGGTCCCAGCTGAGCCTTGGATAGAAAGGCAAGCCATGGAGGCTGGCTTGTGTGTGGAGGAGGAGTGTGTGAGCGTGTGTCTGGGTGAGCATGACAGTGGCAATAGAGACATCTGAGGGCGGGTGTGGGCTTGGTCAGCATTTTTGAAAGGAGCCGGGGCATCTGGGAAACTCCACTGGGGAGAAGACACAGGCCTTCCAGCCTCCATTGAAATCCCTGAGATCTCTTGGGTGCATCCCAGCCGGGCACGCAGCAGGCCCAGAGGCAGAGCCTGGGGCCCTCACCCCAGGAAGATGTTTGAGACCTGGAGGAAAAGAACCAGCTGCAAAATAGGAAGAGAAAACCCCTCAACTCAAAATGCATCAGTGCAGAATTTAAAGTCTACACAACATATATGTTGTCTGTTGTACTAATTATTTATTATTTATTATTCATTGGACATTCATAAAAATTTCATTGCATGTGAAAATGATTTGCAGGACTGGTTTTCCCTTCCTGTGCATGGCCTGCCTCGCTTTCTCCCTCTCTGCTTCCTTCCTTCCCAAGCCAAGCCTAGAACATTGCTAACAACTTGCTTAACTTGGTGCCTTCTTGATTCCAGGCTTCTCCCTCCCTGTTAGAGGTAACCATCATCCTAAGCTTTGTCTTTCTCTTTCAAAAATAGTTTTTATCACATATTTGTATTCCCCAAATACTATTCCCTCCTGTTCAGATTTTTCTCACACTTTGAGGAATTGCCCAACATGCCTGGGGATGGGGGAGGTCCTAGCCAATCAGCATCTCACTCTGTGAGTTCCTTATCACCGAATTGCAAATAGAAAATGTGAAAAGTCTGTTCAAAAATTTTTGCAGCAAAAACCAGCTTCAGGCTATGCTTTTGGTAGGCTTTTAAGACCTGGGAAGGAGCCCCCTGAGGTAAGAGTGTCTAGGTGCCTATTAATATCTGAAAAAGTTTCTGCCCCGAATCCCACTTTCATCGTGGGACTCAGTCGTGCGGGCAATGACCGATCAGCCTCGGTGTGGACATCTGCGCAATGGGAGCGGCAGGTGAGCTCTGCTACTCAGGGAGCAGGAAGCCAGGGCACTACCTCTCCCCTGGAAAGATACGGTGAGCTTTCCAATCTCTGCGTCTTTCAGCCTGAAATGTGAGAAAGATGAGTTCTCTCTACAAGATGTCGACAAATCGAAGCAGGGCCATTTAAGAGAAAGTGGCCGGGCCGTAATAGCCCAATTGGGAGTGCGAGCGGCAGAAGGGCTGGCTCCCTCTCCCTGCCAGAGGTCGGGCAATTACCACCAGGCATTTTCCGGGCAAAATAGAAGGCAGAGATACAGCAAGTAGGAGCCCCAATTATCAAGAGTCATTCTCAGGATGAAATAAACGCTTTCTCATTCTGCTGCTGCTGCGAGCTGCCGGCCGTGAGACTCCAGGGCGGTTAGAACAGTCAGGAGTGGAGGCGGAAATTCAGCGAAGACGATGTCTGGCCTTTCTTAGCCTGAAGGCTGGGCCCAGTCAGGGGGGTGGATGGATGGTTTGGGAGACGCATTGCTTCTTCCTCTGATGGGAATGAGCCCTGAACAAGGCCCCTAAATAACTCAGGGGACCTTTGTCCCCCTGGGCTTCCAGAGATGCAGACAGAAAGGGTCACGAGTCTCTAGCCACCACAAGGGTTGTAGGTAGTGGGGTGCTGGTAAATGCTTAACAACTGGCTCTCAAAAAACCCCCCAAAAACCCTATGTCTGATTTGTGGAGTTTGTCAATTTCCACGGTGTAAATACCGCCCACTAAACAGCCGAACACGGATTTGGGAGAGAGATGCGCACCAGCTCACTGTTGTGGAATATTTTTGCCACACAGCTACCATTGACATAAACACCCTCAAGAGCAACGTAATAGTAAAACGGAGTAAAATAATCGGAACTGGTGAATTTGCATATGTGTTATCTTTGATTTTAATATGCTTCACTTGTAAGTTTATTTAAAGGACAATTTAATGGCGGCTGTGCTGAACAGCTCCCCCGCCCAAGTCCTGTTAATTGGACGGTTGGCTCTTGGACACCAGTGAGCGCTCCGGAGCACACGGCTGCCTGGTGTCCTCAGAGCCCACCCACTCGTGTGTGCCTGTCAGTGCTGCCTGCTGTCTGTCAGCGTGTCTGTGGCTCTGGCAGGGAAGAAAACTGGTGGGCAGCTCCCCACGCCTCTCCCTGAGAAACAGCTCCCAGGCCATGCCGAGGGCCTGCATCTTCAGACTGGGAAGGTGACATTCTCTTTTTCCTTGTTTTCCTTTGTAAAATCACAAAACTGCAGCCTCATCACATGCCCATGCTCACTCAACAGCAAAGCCTGAAGGCCTACTATGTGCTAGTCTTGGGAAAAGGAGGTGGCACGGGCCCAATGACAGGCCTTCCTCCCTCAGCAGGCAAAGCAGAGACGCACCAGCATGGGCTCTGACGAGGACACAAGGGGCACACAGGGCACAAGACGGGGATTCCACTTCGCGGGGTCCCCGCACTTCTCTACTGCTGGGCATCTCTGGAAAGCTTCCCATTTGGGGGACTGGGGTTCCCTCTTTCATCTCCCATTTTCCAACAAAATTCCTTCCCTTTCATCTCTAGAATGCTCCTAAACCATCTGATATAGCTTAATACGTAAAACAGCTCATACGCCAGGATTACAGAGCTACTGTTTATCACCTGTCAAACTGGCACGGGTCAGAAAGCCGACTGACACAGTGTCGGTGAGGATGTGGGGAACCTGTGTGCATGGGGCATTTGGTGTCACATCAGCCAATTAAATACACAGATACTCCGTGATCAGGAACTCCACTCCTGGAAGTGGAGGCCAGGTCAACCCCACACGAGTGTGTAAGGGGGCACATTGAAGACGCTCATCACAGTGTTGCTGATGGCTGGGGGGCGTCGAGGCACACAGGTAAGTGGGGGCAGATCCCTCTGATGGCCTCAAACTGTGTCCCTTTGGCCTCCTTTCAATGCCATCCCACACCGAGTCCCCGCCTACAGCAGGGGCTGGGTGTCTTTCCATGGCCCCCTCTGATGGGGTCAGGCTTGGTCCACATGCTGGAAGCGGGCATTTCATATCCCCAGGGTAAGTCTTTATGACAGTTACTTCTTGCCAAAGTGCATGAGGTACCATATTTTGCTGTGTATAATGCTTCAGGAAAAAATAAGGATGCACATTACACATGGGTAGTACTAATTCTGTATCTGTATAAGTGTTTTTAATTCTTTTATTTATGCTTCTACATTAAAAGTGTAACTCTAGAAAGCCAATAACAATATCTGTATGCAACATAATACCCTGAAATATGAGAATCAGTTTTGTTTCTAAATATAAATAAAATATGGAATAAGAAAATTAAAATGAAAGATTTTTTTTTCCTGAAAGTTTGGGCCAAAAACATGGGTGCGCATTATACACAACACAATACAGTATGCATTAGATAATCAAACTGTAGCAACTCTGAGTTCTCAAATTGATAATTCTGTGGCGGCCTGTTTCAGTGCTTGTCTCAGAAAAGGCAGACTGAAGGCAAGCGATCCAACAAAGAAGGAAGTAGACACACGAGTACACAGATAGACAGATGAAGCAAAGCAAATGTGTCAAAACACCAACACATGGGGAATGTGGGTAAGGAGTATACGAATGCTCATGAATTTATTACTCTTGCAACTTTTCAACAGGTTTGAAACTGTTTTAAATAAAAAGAAAAACAAAAACATAAGGGCGACACTATTGTTGTCCCCATGTCACAGATGGGGAAACTGAGGCACAAGGAGGTTTAGCATCCGTAGTCCATGCTCTAGAAATATGATTGGTTTGATACTTTATATGTTGAGGCTCAGAGACATCACACAATTGCTTCATCATCACACAGCATGAAAATGGGTAGATTTCAGCTTTGAGGGGCCCCGTGTGTCTTATCTGCCATGGCTGCGTGGCCCTTGAGTGGGCCTTCAAATCAGGAGCTGGGTGTCCTCCTTTTGTGGAGCCTCCCTCTCCTGCCTCCCCACCCTTGCGGAAGGCTCTCCCAGGAACCCTGCAGCCCTCCTTCCCTGGGCTCTCCCATTCACTTTGCACCAGCAGCCCCACTGCGGGGCGGCAGGGCGGGGGTGCGTACAGGGGGCACCTGGCAGGCTGGGGATATTTGCCAGCAAATAGGAGATGTGTGTTAAACACTCTGCCGAAGCCTCTCCCCACCTGGCAGTGTTTGCTCAGCAAACACCACTAATTCCCTATTCCTCCGCCTGGGCCAGGGCCCCCAGAGCAAAGTGTGTTCTTACCCAGCACCCCCACCCCAGCTCCACCTTCATTTGGCAAATCATCCATGAGCACCAACTGTATGCCAGGCAGTGCTGCATGCTGGGAATACAGTGGGAGACAAAGCCAGGAAAAGTCCTAGTCTTCATGGAGCTCAGTCAGAGACACGAAACAAAAGGAGACAGACGTGACCCGCTGTGAAGGAAGAGATGCAGGCGTTTCAGCTGCTGTTGACCTGTGGCTGTTTCTAGACCTGGAATCCTTCGGTCAGAGGAAGTCCTGTTACGTAACTGGGAGACATGCCTAAGAAAATCTGCTCTCTCTGAAGGTGTGTTGGTAGAGAAGGTGCCCCCCTGTGTCCTGTGATATGGCAGCATCCTCTGAAATAAGCATGTGGCCTTCCAAGGTGACTGCTATGAAGGGGACATACCCCCTTTGGATGGGTTGTACCACCTACAGGGCTTGGAGCTGGCCGTGCCTCCCTCTCTGGTCATTAGAGGAAGTCACCAGGCCTGCAGGGAGGCTGCCAGGGGCCCATTAGCGCTTCCCAGCCACCGTCCCTCAGCTCTCAGGCAGCCGTCTCCCGTGACTGATGAGGAGTCATGGCAGGGGGCTGATTTGGAAGAAACGAGGCCAGGAGACCCCTCAGATCTGGCTCAGGAGACACCCCATTAATCTTTAACAAACATGAAGTTCCATGAGGCCGGGCCCTCAACTAATGAGGCCTGGTTTCCCAGGCCTCCTCAGGAACAGGAATTAACCACCAGAGGCACTGGGACCTGGGAACTGACTTCCCAGGGGAGGAAGGCGGGTGGGCGTGCCTCCCTCTGGGACCACCCTGACGGCCCCCTACAGGCTCAGGCCATGAATGCTACCGTCTCCTTAATAGTACCTCTTTATAGACAGTCATTTTTAAAAGTGAGGTGTAATTTGACATACAAAGAATTGCACATATTTAAAGTGTGCCACTTAGTAAGTTTCAACACGTTATACACTTGCAAAACCACCACCACAGTCAATACAATAAACATCCCGTCACCTGCCAACCGTTTCCTCTTCCTGATTCTTCCTCTTATTCCCCTGCACCCTCCCAACCCCAGGCAGCCACAGATTGGCTCTCTCCATAGAGGCGAGTTTGCATTTTCTAAGTTTTTAATGTGGGCATTCTTTTTGGTCTGTCTCATTGCACTTGACATAAAGCTTTGGAGGTACAACAAGGCAGTTGTGTGTTATCAACAGTTTTTTTTTTTTTTTAATTGAGGAGCAGTATTCCATTGTGTGGAAGGACCATTATTTGTTCACTGATTCCTCTGCTGATGTACATTTTTGTAAATTCATTCTCTCTCTTTTTACAGATTTTATTTGTTTATTTTCAAAGGGAGGAGAAGGGAGGGAGAGAGAGGGAGAGAAACACTGATGTGAGAGAGAAACATTGATTGGTTATCCCTCGTAGGCTCCCCAACTGGGGCTTGAACCCACAATCCAGGCATGTGCCCTGACTGGGAATCGAACCAGTGACCCTTCTTCGCTTTGTGGGATGATGCCCAACTCACTGAGCCACACCAGTGAGGGCATTCTTTCTCTATCTGAAAGTAAACTTTTAATTTCACAATAGCTTTCCATTTAGAGGGAAATTGTAAAGACACCACCACGCCCAGTTTCTTCTATCATTACCATCTGGTACACTTGTCCCAGTTAATGAACTGATATTGAGACATCATTGTGAACTCAGTTCCATACTTTATTCGGATTTCTTTTGTTCCAACCAATGTGCTTTCACCCTCCCAGGATCCCATCCATGATACCATATCACATTAGTTGTCATGTCTCCTTAAGCCCCTCACGGTGGGGACAGTTTCTCAGACTCCCCTTAGTTTCCGCTGCCTTGACAGTTGGGAAGAGGTCTGGTGAGTAGTGTGCAGAATGCCCCTCAGGTGGGGGTTGTCTCATGTTCTTCTCAAGACTAGACTGGGGTTAAGGCTCTGGGAGGAGGACCACCAAGGGGAAGGGCTATTCTCATCACATCCTATGAAAGGCACATATGTCAACAATCAACGTGACTTAGCACTGTTGATGTTGACCTTGACCGCCAGGCTGAGGTCATGTGCGTCGGCTGTCTCCGCGGTAAAGTGTCTCTCTTTCCCCCTTTCCACTCAGACTCTGCAGAAGGATGCATGCCATTCTGTGCAGGCATCACCTGGAGAAGGGGGTTATGTCCCACCTCCCCGAGGGCAGGGTCTCTACAGAGATTAATGGAATTCTCCTGCATGGAAATTTGTCTATTCCCTCCCATTAACTTATTCACTCATGGTTTGCTTATATCAGTATGGACTCATAGATATATATTGTAATTTTGCATTATAATCCAATTGTACTTAATTTTTCTCCTCCCTCCCTCCCTCCCTCCCTCCCTCCCTCCCTTCCTTCCTTCCTTCCTTCCTTCCTTCCTTCCTTCCTTCCTTCCTTCCTTCCTCAAATTGTTCCAGGTTTGACCATTGGGAGCTCTTGCAGTTGGATCTGGTGTCCCTTTGATGTGCCCCCAACATTTTTGGGGTGTGTGCTCGTTTTTTTTTTTTTTTGGTTGGTTTCCGGTTTTTGAGTGCTTCCAGACACCTTTCTGGCTGCAGGAGGTGCTCCGGGCTCATTTGCATATCCCCTCCCCCAGTCCTGGAACAGGCCATTTCTCCTAGGAGTCTGGTTCTTTGGCCCTTTTTAAATCCAGCTGTTTGTTTTCCTGCTGCTGGGTTTAAAGAGTTCTCTGTGTTTTCCGGGTGACAAT
Organism: Anoura caudifer; assembly: GCA_004027475.1. Classification (NCBI taxonomy): domain Eukaryota; kingdom Metazoa; phylum Chordata; class Mammalia; order Chiroptera; family Phyllostomidae; genus Anoura; species Anoura caudifer. The sequence continues at coordinate 90,313 of PVKU01006433.1, forward strand.
CCTTTATCAGATGATCTTCGCAAATATTTTCTCCTGGTCTGTGGCTTGCCTCCTTGGTCACTTGGCCACTAAATTTTCCCCCTTTTGGTAATTTCACTTAAAAAATTCTTATTTGTTTCCATCTATTGCACTCCTGTTCTGTGCCCCGCCTAGCTGCAGAGAGGTGGAGGTTGGGGACCCCTGACATGGTTACGGGAGGAGTAACTGCTGTCCTTGGTGAAGGGTTGGTTAGGATGAGCTTGAAAGGCCCTGTGACTCTGATGCCTCGGGGTCCCAAAGTCCCTAACTCTAAGATTTTAAAATTCTCACATTTGCTGTATTATGACCTAAGATTCCACTTATTTAATATTCTAAAATTCTGCACTTCCCATGCAATTCTAAAGCTTCAAGGATATAAGGTACCCTAAAGCTAGTGTAAACAGTTAGTTAGCTTAATATTCTAGAATTTTGTAATTCTGAAATTTTACTTATTACATTTTCCAAAATTTTATGATTCTTAGAGTCTGTAAACTAGGGGCTATGCACGTTTAGGGAATCCATTTTAAAGGCATCATCTCTAATTCTAAAATTCTATGGTTCTAACGTCCTGTAAAGCTAGAATTTTAGACCCTCTTGGCCTAATATTTAAAATTCTATAATTTAAGATGCTTTTGTCTAGTCTCCTAAAATTCTAAAACAATATGGTCCTCTGTTTCTCTCAAGCTAATATTCTTAAATCCCCTCACTTCAAGATCCTAAGGTTTGAACTTAGGCCTCTTGAAGAATCTGTAGCTGGAGCGACATCTCTCAAGCCAGCTAGTCACCTTCCCGGCACTTGGTCCTGGTACCACCAGCTCCATCACACATCCTCCTGGCACTGGCCAGCCTGGTTCTGGAATCCAGGCAGGTTGCAGCCCCTGGCCCTGCACTACAATTTGAAGAGCATCAGCTCTCCATGACCAGATTCTCCACCACCCTTGTGCCAGGACATCGGAGGCTCCTTCAGGTGTGGAGGCACCGACTAATTAAATGAAGTGGCCAGTGACTGGTAGATGACATGTTCTTGAGAGAATAGGACACGGGCCCGATACGTCAGGCTTAAGGTGGCTGAGCTGGCAGGCTCTTGGACATGGTGTGACCGAGAGCTGTTTCTTCACAGCTTTTTACCTTTCGCCCCTATTTTGAAAATTTGCCTGGAGCCAGGCCTTTGCTAAAGGTGAGTTTCCTCCCCCTCTCCTCACCACTCATGGTTGGGGCCAGATCACCACCTTTGCTAGGTAAAAAAGGTGAGCAAACGGCTGGGTGATCTTGGAGCACGGGAAAGAGTCAAGGCTGTTTCTCCCAGTCCTTCCGGGTCTTCTTCTCCCATTCCTCACAGTGCCGGGAGAAGGTGCAGCAGGAAGGGTATTTTCAATAGCCAAGACAGAAATCCCACTCTGCCATTTGGGATTGCGTTTGGCTGCACGTAACAGAAGAGCAAGTATGCTAGCTTTAAAAAGCAAGGGGGTCCTTTTTCACTGGTAAGAAGAAATGCAAAGAGAAGCATTGTAGTTGTAGTCAAGACGGGAAAAAGGACAAAGAGCCTTCTACCAGGCTGTCTTGTGTTTTTCTTTGGGAATGACGTTTCCCCCAAGGACAGCCACTCATCCCTTTGCCTAAGTACTGGGGCACCTGGCCACCAATAGCTGCAGAAGGCCTGGACAAGTGTTTCAGTTAGCATCACTACTGTCTCAGACAAAATCAGAATTCTATTGATAAGGAATAGAGGAAAAATGGATACTGATGGGTAAATCAGCAGCACCTGCCATACCAATTAAAATTATGGAACTAAAAAACCCCAAATACCCGGGTGTACACAGGCTTCAAGCACAGCTGGATCCAGGGGCTCAGAGAATATTGTCAGATATGGTTACTCTGTGTGGCTCCACTTCTGGTGTTAGTATGGTTTCCAGCAACTGCAGGCTTTCATTCTATCAGGTTAGTATTTCCAGAAAGGACAATCCTTCTTTCCTCATAGTTCCAGCAGCACGGAGTCCTATGTCCACCTCTGGCTGCTGCCATGTGGCGGGAACAGCACTGGTGCTGGAAAACCTCCTTGGACGAGCAGGTTTGGGCAGGTGCCGGGCCGGGGAGCTGCAGGTGCAGAGAGCTGCCATGAAGCCACGTGGACAGAGACCACGGAGTGGTGCCGGCACAGGTGGGGACCAGTATTGGGCAGGTGAAGCCACCTGTTTCCATGTTAGGATGGGTGTGTGCTTTCTCATTACTCCTATTCAACGTCAACAGTGGGTCAGATTATTACTATTTTTCAGACAAATGATTGAATCCTGAGTCACAAGCCACAAGATTTACTTTCCATCCATCCATCCAATATTCCTTGCTCTCCCTGTGTGATTTCAAGCGCCCCACATTCCTTTTTAAAGGTCTCAGTGTCCCTTCTGGGAAAGAGGCAGACTCTCCTAAAACCTCACAATCATTAAGAGTGTAGCTCTGGGGTCAGACAACTGTGTTCCAGTCCAGGCTCTCTGCCTCTTATGAGCTCTGTGACCTTGGGTAAGTCACTTCCCCATCTGGAACCCCAATTTGCATAACCCCACCTACTCAAAGGGCTGCTGTGAGGAGGTCTAACGAGACCATTCATGGAAAGCATGCAGCTAGGTATCGGCCCCATCATCATCACCATCATCACCATCACCATCATCAACACCATCATCAATACCTGCCTGGGAACCCTGCCTGAGGAAGGCTCTCATAGTCACAAAGCATCACAGTGATTAAAAACACACCCCAAACATGACAGCTCAGTTCCCCTGCCTATCCCTTGTTCTGCCCCCAAGAACCACCCCCCTTTCCAGCTTTTGTTTGGGCTGAGAGAAAGAGTTCCCCCTCAGAGAAGCTTGGGGGACAGCACGCTGACCCCTTCTTTAAATTCATCTCCCACAGTGTCCCCGGGCCGTCCCTGGTGGAGAAAATGACTCTCACACAAGATCCCTCGGCAGCAATTATCTAAATGGGAGGCTGGGAGGGGAGAACCATTTAGAATCCACTTCATTGCGGGATTAGCTAATTAATTAACGGTTTCACTGACAACTCATCGGAGAAGTGTGTGTTAAACAGGAGCGCAGTGGGGCGTGATTTATAGACTCTGTCTGACACCCCCCATCCCGGCCTCTGCAGCCAAGCTCCCTCCCTCCCGCCCCCCCCCATGGCCCCCAGAGCAGAGAAATCTGCAGGGGACCCCTCTCTGGAGCTCCTTCTGGAGTCCTGGGGCCCAGGGCTGCTGGACGAGAGGGGCCACGTGGAGATGACAGAAGGGCAGCTGGAGAGGGGGGTGGGCTGGGGCGACAGGGAGACAATGAAGAGATAACGAGGCAGCTGAGGCTCCAGGGGTGGCTGCATCTGCCCCTTGCCCCCAGCCCAGAGCCGCTCCATCTGTGCCCGTCCAGGCACGCGGGGCCCCGTGGGCACCTGCTGGTCAGGGCTGCTCCCTGCCTCCCGACAGTTCAGGGCTTTCGGGGCCTCAACCGTCGCCTGCACAGAAAAGAGAGCACTGGAGATGTGATGGGGCCCAGGTACGTCGTGCACTTTTAATGCCCCGGTTCTGAACACCATGATAGTCTAAGAGCTGGCCTTCCACGCTTGCTAAAGGAGAACCAGGAATTTGGTTCACACTGCGAGCACAGCAAAGCCAAACCCCCATATTCCAGCTCTGGATTCTGCCTGCTACTGTGGAGGCTCTCAGCTGGGCTTCCAGGGTGTGGAGAAGAACACGGGGTTCCCCTGACGTTGCCAGGCCAGTGTTCTGCATACAGACAGGTGGGCGTTTTTCCAGGGAGAGGGTCTAGAGCAACCATAGAAACTTAAAGGGATGCGTGACCCCAGAAGAGGTTAAGCATCTTTAAATTAGCTTCTTTGAGCTCCTGTCTCCTTGTCCACGATTCTAGAAGAATCATCTCAGTCCTTCTTCACACCTTGGGCAAAGGTGAGCAAAACACCAGCAGAGGTTAAATGCTCTTCAGCAACCCACAAGGCCCCTGCCAGGCTCAGTCCATGTCCCCCCCCCCCCCAGCCCCCGACTTCTTCCCTCTCCCACCAGCCCCTGCACGTGGCATCCAGGGCCCTACTGGCCCAGCAGGGGGAGGACAGGGAGACTGGGCTAGCCCATGTCACCCAGGGCTGAAGGAATATATCACGGACAGGGGCCCATACCTGTCATAGATGAAGTAACGAAGCCAGTAAACAACAGTTTAGTAAATGTTACCTAAGTATTCATGTGTATATATAAAAATGTCACAGGCCCTTGCTGGGTAGCTCAGTGGTTTAGGGCGTTGTCCCCTCTAGGCTAAGGTTGCAGGTTCAACCCCAGGTCAGGGCACATACAAGAAGCATCAATGAATGCATAAACAAGTGGAACAACAGACAGAAATTGTTTGTCTCTCCCTTCCTCTTGCTCTCTCTAAAAATCAATAAATAAAAATTTTAAAACTGCTATAAAATACATAAAATTAGAAGAGTTCCAGGCACATAGTGAGGACTCAGAAAATGCCGGCAGTACTATCCTGCCGCGTGTGGACGTCGGGCAGAGCCCACTGAGAACCTGCACCCCCACCTCCCTCTGTCCTCAAAATGCCTCTCTGAGGAGCCAGTGCAATGCCCCCCACCGACGGGAAATGAAAGCACAGAGAGTGTAGGTGACGCCCCCAGGCTGCACAGCCGATGTTGGTGGGGTGCACTGTTCGCACTGTGTGGAGGGCCGGTTGGTGGGCCAGCGCCAGACCTCCCCGGGAGCCCCGGGACCGGAGATATCATTCTGCTGCTAAGACTGCGAGACCTTGAGGTCTGCTCTCTCTGCTCATCTGGGGCTCTTTCCAGCCCCGAGTTCCAGCTCCTAGACCTGGTCAGGTGGCAAAATCCCCTCTGTGAGTTTTCAGGTGGGGAGGTGAGGCTCAGAGAGGAACAGGGACTGGCCCCAGGTCACACAGCATGCCGAGGGTGGGGCAGGACAGGAGAACCTTGACTTCCCTGGGTCCGCAGCCCTCCCCAGCTCCCAGCTCAGAGTTCAAGGATGCACAGAGGACGGGATGGGGTTAAACCCAAACCCAACACGGAAGGCGGCTCTGCCGCCCGCAGTCCCGCTCACACCTAGCCCGCCCGCCCGCACCCCACCGGCGCATCTGGGCGCAGGGAACAGATTTCCCGGTTCACACAGCGCACAATGGCCTCGCTCAAAGGCGCGCCGCGGGCATTGTTCCGCCCGGCGCCCGCGCGTCCTACCTCCGCGCGCGAATTAACCCCCGTCACCCCGCCATTGTGGCAGCGCACTTCGGGGGCCGGCCACAAAGGCGCCAGAAAACCCTGTCGTGTTAGGAAGGTTGGGGGTGGGGACGGGAGGGGGGGCGCAGGCAGGATGGGGAGGGAGTTCAGGGCTGGGTGGCAGGCGGGGAAGCAAGCCGGAGAGGGGGTGTGTGGGGAGCTCATACCGGATGGGCAGCCTGGAGCAGGGGCCGGGGGCACAGGCGGGATGGGGCTCCAGGGCATTGGGTGGAGGCGCGGGCAAGAAGGAAGGGGGCCTGGAGCTGGGGAGAGGGAGGGAAGGGACAGAGCACTTATGGGGGTGGGTGGAGTGGAGTCGGGTGGGGTGGGGCAGGTAGGATGGGGGTGCTAGGAGCAGAGGGAGGCGGGCGGGGCAGCTGGCTGGGGACTGACTGAGTTCCTCTCCACCCCTGCCTTGGAGTCTCCAATTAGACTCTCTTTCTCTGCTCTTCCCACTCTGTCTGTGAGTCAGCCTGTCTGTCTCTTTGATTGTCTGTCTCTCCCTCGGCCAGTCTCTATCCTGGTGTCTTTTGTTTCTCTCCGGCTCGGCTCGGTTACCTCTTTCTTTATTTCTCTTCGGGGATTTAACTCTGTCTCCGTCTCTATCTCTGGGTCTATCTCTCTATTTCTTCTCTTCTCTTATCTCTCTGATTATCTCTCTATCTCCCTCAGCCAGCTTATCTCTCCGTCTCTTTCCCCGTCTTTCCGATCATCTGTCTTCCTCTGCCTCCCTTTGCCTCTGTCCCTGAGTCTGGGTCTATCTGTCCTGGACAAAGAACGAAGGCCCTTGCTGGGGACTCACAGCCCCCCACCTCCTCCCACAAACAGCGCTGCTGACACCTGGAGGAAGAAGGGCACAGATGGGGGCTTCCTGCAGCCCACTGCACAGGTGGGGAGGCTGAGGCTCGGAGAGGCCCGCGCTGCCCTGTTTACTGGAGTCAATATTCACAAAAGTAACCAAGCTGTCCGCATGACCTCTAGCAACCTGGGATACTCTCCCTCTGTGGCTGGGCCAAGGCTACGTGTCTCCCAGGCAGGCAGGAACCCCGTCTCCCCAGGCCCCCCCCAACCCCATCTTGGGACAGCTCTGCAGGACCCCAACTCAACACCCCCTGCTCAGTTGTTAATGCCTCCCAGAGGGGCCCTGCCCTCCTGCTGGATGGGTCTTTCTCTGGGGCCTCCTGCTGCAATGAGTGAGGGTGGGGGTGGGGGTAGGAGGAGGCAGGGGGTGGGGTTGAGGAGGGGGCACGCTAGACAAGTAGCTGCATAGCTTCCTCCCCTGGGGAGCGCCGGCCCCCAGCCAGGCCTGCCGTGGGTTAGATAAGGAGCAACGCCACACAGCTCATCCTCTGTTTTGTAATCTCCTCCTCCACTTCCCCTACCCAGCCCTGACCTCCCACTTTTTTTATATCATCTTTATGGCTTTGGAATTATCTGGGCTGACACTGTATTCACTTAGCCGAGGGCAGGTGGGGTTGCTGGAGACAACTTACTCGTGTGTGTGTGTGTGTGTGTGTGTGTGTGTGTGTGTATTCTTAGAGGCCTCCCCACCCTTACTCCCTAGCGGGGATGTTGGGGAAGAGGAACTCACTGGAGGAGAGGTTGGGGACACAAGTGACAACCAGTTCAAGGCCAAAAAGAGATTCTGAATGCCAGAAATCCAATAGAGGCAGAGGCCAGTCTCAGGCAGACTGGCAGAAGCTTCCCCACAAAGAAGTGGGTTTTATTTAAAAATAGTCCTTCTTTCCCTTTCTTCTCTCCTTTCTTCCCTCCCTCCTTCCTTCCTTTCTTCCTTAGAATAGCACTTGAATTTCAGGACATGAATTTAATTGTCTCCTGCCTTGAGTCCTGGCTTTGGCCGGCTGTGTGACATTGGGAGAGTGACTTCACCTCTCTGAGCCCATTTCCCCATCTGTTAAATGGGGGCAACATTCAAGCCCACTTCATTCTGCATTATGAGGATTACAGGAAAAATCAGTGAAAGTGCTTGCCCTGTCACTGAGCATGTAGTGAGTAAGGGCAGAATCACAGCTGTTTTCCGTGAGCCCTTGGAACGCAGACATCCCCTGCAGCCTCTGCCCCCAAGGGCGCTCACTGATGTGAAAGAGTGGACCCCCAAGCAAGTTAGGTTTTACAAAGAGTATTTTATTTCTGGGTGGGAATACGGATGTGTGTGTACTGCTTAAAAGAACAGTGCTGCTGAACTTATGAGGCAGATAAATTAGGGGTGATTATTCTCATCACAAAAGGATACACTACAGGGATTCTGTAAGTGGCACGTCCTCGTCGAATACCGGGAGGCTGCAAACCTTAGCTGGCGCTCTCTGTGCATGGCTTCCCCACGGTGTGGCTAATGGTGGTGAAACGAAAGGGGGCTGGCTTGTGACTGGAGTTCTGAGTTCGCACCTCCCCGCTGACTGGCTGAGCAGCCTGGAGCAGGTGGCTTCCCCTCTCTGAGTCCTTTCCCACCTGTGTGATTGGACTGGATCACAGGTCGCAGTGTCCCACCTCCACCTGGGCCAGGGCTCCTTATCGCTCCCCTGGACAACAGCCTCCCCACTGGCTTTTCCGCCCCCTCTTTTATACTCCTTGACTCACCACCCCACCCTGGCCCCCATCACACCCACAGGGTCTTCCAAAAACTGGAATTAGTTTGTCCTGCATAAAACTTTCCAATGACTTCCTCTCGCCTTCAGTCTCTGCATGCCTGGAACCCACCTATCTCCTCCCACTCCCTGCCCTGCTCACTCAGCTCCATCCATCCCAGCTCATTTCAGCCTCAGGGCCTTTGCACGTGCTGGTCCTCACCAGAACACCCCACCCAGACCACCCGGCTCTCTCTTTCATGACTTCCCAGTTGAAATGTCACCATGTCCTGCCAACCTAATCTAATAGACCTCCAGTACTGCCTATATCCTGTTTCTTTGATCTTTATTATCTTTATTGAACTCAGGACTGTCCGATATGATCTTGTGTTTTTGCTTGTCTAGTGTCTGTCCCTTCTGAGTGTGAGCCAAGAACACGGACTGGATCTGTCCTGGCACCTTGAACATGGCCTGGTGCGTGGCAGAGGCTCAGTGAATATGTGTAAAGTTAGTCATTGGGCCTTAGTGTTTCAACACATTTCTTCTGGGTGCATTTTAAATTGTGAGTGATTGTTTTCCTAGTTTTTTTGGGGGGGGAGAAACATGGTGTGAATCTGGTCATACAGTACAGTCTCACTGACCACCTGCTCACAGGTTGGCTTGCTGTCATGAACATAAGGCAAAGGGCTGGACTGAGGGTCACCTGCCACCTCGGGGCTGGTTGGGAGCCCAGCCTACTCTGCTGCAGCTCTAGGAAACCTTCCTGTGGTCCTGTTGCTGGCAATCTTGAAGGCAAGTTACAGTTTTCCTTCGCAGGATCGGGGCCTGCTTGCCATGAGTCCCATGATGGAAAAATGCCACCAGCTACTGGTCTGAACAGTCCCCATGAGCCATCTGGGCCACACAGTTCTCTGTGAGTGAATTTTGTCAACTGAGGAAGTAGAGATGAAGAATGAAAAAAAAAAAAAGGCTCTGAGCCCTGACCGGTATGGCTCTGTTGGTTGGGCATCATTCTGCAGAGCAAAGGGTTGCCAGTTCGATTCCTGGTTGGGGCACATGCCTGGCTTGCAGGTATGGTCCCCCATCAGGGGGCATATAAGAGGCAAATGATTGCTGTTTCTCTCTCACATCGATGTTTCTCTGCATTTCTTCCTCCCTCCCTCCCTCCCCCTCTCTCTAAAAATAAATAACTACAATATTTAAAGAAAAAGGCTGTCAAAGGGGCTCATGGGAAACGCTGAGGGGCAATGGAGGAAGGAGGAGAGAGTTATTCTGATGGGAAAGATCTGGAAAGATGAGGCTGGGACAAGATGGGGAAATGGGAAGGGAGGTTGGGTGTGTCGGTGTCTTGTCTGGGGAAGTGGGGTTGGGTCTTTGCTTTCTGATCCCTCTTATCTTGAATTTACTCTGAGATTCTCAGAAGGTGTTCACTCGATCACCTTGAAAGGATTATGTTGAAGTAGGTACCAGAAGGGAGTGATATTTATCAAAGGCCTACTATGTGCTGGACCCATTGGAAATATCTTCCCTATATCGTTTTGTCTCATATGACAAAAGCCAGCGTCAGCCAAGTAATAGTACCCTCATGCCAAGGAATATGATACGGAGTCTCTGAGAGGTTAAGTGAATTTTCTAAGGACTCACAGCTAATAAGTGATGAAGCTGGGATTTGAACCCAAGTCTGTCTGATTGCAGAACAGTGCTTGTTTTTGTTTTTGTTTTTCTTCCCATTGTGAGGAGATGTAATGAAAGGTCTCCACTGCATGGAGATCTAAGTTCATGGATAATGGAGAAGCTGGGAGGGAGGACAGGAAGAGGAATCATGTGATGCTGGGTGGTGTGATGGTGGTGGAAGAATTAGGAAAAGAAGATACACTGAGGACAGTTGGCTGGAGCAGAGGTTTGGCACCTGAGAAGACATCCGGCATCCATGCTCCCTGCCCCACTCCACCTGGTCTTCTCTGCCCCCAGCCAGCCGGAGCCTCTGGTGGGGGAGGTGGGGAAGGGGCCTAGACATCATGTAATTGCCCTGGCTCTTCTGTGAAATTTGTTTCGGGACACATTAGTTCCAGTGAATTTAGCTAAACAGTAGGGGGCCCTGAGAAATGATTTGCAATTAGCCGCAGCCCCCTGGCCCCCCGTTGGGATGTGAGACTTGGGTACTGACTGGGGAATGGCCAAATAGAGGGTGAGGGGGGCAGCTGCCCATGCCGAGGTGGCTGAACTTGAGCATCTCAGACTGACTTCTCTCTCAGAACCTGGTGGAGGGGCGACAGGGGCTGAAGTAGGGGCAGTTTGCCCCAAAACTGTCAAGGCCAAGACTTAGCCAGGCCAGAGGGGCATGAGGGATGATCAGATTCAATCTTCTGCTTTGCAGAGGGGATGCTGGGTGGGAGCTCAGCTCAGGGCTCTGGCCATTGCACAGCCCCGCCTCTGTGGGGACAGTGCCCGCCTGAAGTACCTCTGCAATTGCGGTGCCCCTCTGTGTCCTTGGCATTGTGCTGGGCAGGTCCCCTCTGATTGCAAACCTTCCCTAACAAAGAGGCAGGGAGGTGGCCTCCATTTGACAGATAAGGAAATGGATGCTTGGAGAGGTTGAGGGATTCTTACCAGGTCACCTGGATGTGGTAGGAGGAGGACTTGAACCCTGGCCAGGTGGTCTCTCCAGGTTCTTACAGCTGCCTCTCATGGTGGCCTCTAACAGGAGGCTGAACAGGATGGTTGTCAGGGCTCTGGAGTCGGGGCATGCCTGGTGTAAGTCCCTGCTCTGGCCCTGCGACCTCCAGTACGTCACATCTGCTCTCTGAGACTCAGTTTCCCCACATGCTTAGCCAGAACACTGGGATGGTGTTGGTTCTAGAATTGAGAACACAAAACAATATGCCTGCAGAAGGGGCTCAATGAATGCTAGATGCTGCGTTGTGGCTGTTAATTATTATTACATCCCGATCAAGGATAACTGGGGGGGAGAGAAGAAAGTAGGGAAGGATCCCGTGGGTCCCTGCCTGAAACCATGTCCTTTACAACTCACTCCATCAGTCCCCTCTGCCCCAGACCAGGCCTTGAGAGAGTATGGAGACAACCAGGACAGTCCCAGCCTCAAATGAACGTCCCCTAATGCTCCTGGAGCCAGCCAGGCATGAGGCCTTGCGAACCTTCATGGTACGCAGAGGTCTCTGTGAGCTGGGGTAGTCAGAGTGGGCTTCTGGGAGGAGGTGGCTTTGGTACTGAATTGTCCCTGTTATGGTAGGGGCTCCACATTGTACAACCCCACAGGGCTTTCACCTCCCTAGCCCCCAGGTCAGAAAGGCAGGTCTCATCTTTCTCAGATGAGGAAACTGAGGACCAATTGCCCAAAGTAATGCAGCATTCCAACTTGCCCGAGCCTGTCCTGAAATTCCCACATTCCAGGAGACCCCTTGGTCCTGTCAAACCAGGATGGTTGGTCACCCTATTTTAGTGACTGGGCAGGGATTTGAACCCAAGACTGGCTGACTCCCATAGCACCTCCCCACCCCCCACATCACCCTGCATTTTCCATTCCACTCTGCCTCCTTCTTCTGAATTCATCAGCTCTGGTCCCCCTCGTCCCCAGAGTAGTGCCCTGTCCCACGCCTTCTGTGTATTTCCCCAATGCCCAGGGCCGTGCTTGCTCTCCCTCCAGCTCCTTATCTCCCCTGGTCTTCTTGTGGAAGAAGAGATAAAAGTAATTCTTATGGCCGCTTCTCCACCGTCAGCGGCCGGCCCCGCTGTCCTCCTGCTGGATTTCCCTGGCCTGGGCAGATAAAGGGTGAGGCCTAAGCACATGTCATTTTCTTTGTGTGAAATCAATATTCAGCAAAGTTTATCTGCCCGACATAGCAGGAAGTGCTAATTTCATCCACGTCAATTATTTTGACGAATGTTCATAATGCCCAGGGTGTGAGAAGAAGATAAAAGAATTACTAGAATAACGCACCCGTGCTTCTCGAACACATACATCCACACTCACCCGAGTTCACACTGGGGCACACACAGATCTGGTGAGGGTGAGGCCTTCACCAACAGCTGTCCTGTCTGCCTGGGTTGGGGACTGCAGGGGTCTGTGCCAGGGTCTTAGCCATCTTTGATTTTTAGGATTAGACAGTGGTCCCAACCAGGGGCAATTTAACCCTTAGGGGACGTTTGGCAAGGTCTGGGAACATTTTTGGCTTGGGGAGGGATGCTTCTGGTATCCCATGGGTGGAGGGGAGGGGTGCACAGCAGAGAACCCCCCACCCCACACATACACCACAAAAATTATTCAGCCCACAGGTCAACAGTGCCAAGGTTGAGAAATACTGGAATCAAGTTATTATTATTTTTTAATTTTTAAAAATGTTTCTCTGTAACTCCGCAGCTAGAATTTTTAGCAGTACAGGCAGGGAAAGATGTGTGGGTTTGTATTTATTTTTGGAGGACAGGATTCAGACACAAGAAGTCAGATGTTAAATACAAGGATAAAAATATATATTTACTTGGGTAATCCCACCTCCTGGTGAGTGCCTATGAAAAATAAAAAATGAAATATATAGCGACTAATCTGCATTTTTGAAAGGCTGGCCAGATAGGGAAAATAGTCAATAATATTGCAACAACTGTGTATGGTGTCACATGGGTACTGGACTTATCCGGGTGATCACTTCGGAGGCTATATAAATGTCTAATCACTCTGTTGTACACCTGAAACTGGTAGAACATTGTATGTCAACTGTACTTGAAAAACGTTAAACAATTATTTAAAAATATTCCGGCCTGCTAGAATTCTCACCTGCTTGTAAGCCACTGTCCGCGACACGCGCATGCTCTCTGGGCACTAGCTCTGCAGGCCCCGCCCATCTTTCCTGCAGGTGTGTGAGCCTGTGTTGGCTGGGGATCCCGCCTGCACCTGGAGGACCCCGCCACGTGACGATGGAGGCAAGCATCCCACGTGCTCAGCAGTGTGAGCCAGGCTGTGCCTATGTAGACCCAGGAGGGTGATAATTATTGCTGTTGTTACTGTCACCATTCCTATCTCCACCTACTGCTTTACTCAGCTTCCGCGAATATTGGTTCCGTTACTATCGCTGTCTGCCTAAGCATCCCAAAGGGTAGGGGCCCGGAACCACCCTGGACTCCGTGGGGCGGGGACTCAGGGCACAGTGGGATGGCTCTTGTCTGCTCCGCACTGTCTGAGACCGTACCTGGGGACACTTGACGGCTGGAGATGGCAGCCGCTGAGAGCTGGAATCATCTGGAAGCATCTTTACGCACCCCTTGGCTGGGGTGACTGGAAGGAAAGGTCTATCAACAATAGCACCTGCGCCTGGCCTCCCCATGTGACTTGGGCTCCCTCACAGCATGGTGGTCTCAGGGTAGTCAGACTTTCTATGTGATGGCCGTCTGCTCGGTCTTTTATGGCCCAGTCTGGGAAGTCATACAACGTCGCTTCTGCCATACTCGCTTGGTCAGAATGGTCACAGGCCCACCCAGGCTGAAGAGGAAGGATGACAGTCCCTGATCCATGGAGAGGCATCAAAAAAATTTTGGGACTGTAACAGGGTGCAGCCAAGAGGGGGGCCCCAAAAGGGAGTTAGAATGGGGCCCAGAACTCATGGTGTCCAGGAAATATTAGAGGGACATATAAGATGTCCTCACCCCTTCCCCCACAGGTATGAGTTGGGGGAAGGGACACATGGAGCAGGGACATGCAGAGCTGCTAATCCATGGCATGGTCCTTTAACATATCTATAGCCTTTGGCTGGTAGCTTAGATGTGTTAAATAGCTGTGGCCATGCTCTGAGCCAGGGGGGAT
>PVKU01006434.1:0-104002 GCA_004027475.1 Anoura caudifer
GTGGAAGCAGATGGCAGGCCTTGTCTCTGCCCCTTGAGCACCCACTCTGCCTAACTCACAGAGACAGTTGACATCTCCAGCTCAAGGGAGCAGTCTGGGATGCTGCTGAATATTTCATCTGATGTGAGGATGAAGTGATTAAAAAAATGTGTGGTGATTAAATTAAATGGCTTCTTGCATATATATTTATTCATTGCTGTACATTTACTTTCTTTCTCAAAATGAAAAGAGAAATAATAATAGGTCAGGATCCTTCAATTTGTGTGTCCCCCTGGTACACAAATAGCTTATACCTGCCCTGGTTGCTCTAGTCACATGTGGCTATTTAAGTTAAAATTAAATAACTTAAGAAGTTTATCTCTTAAGTTGCACTAATCACATTTGAGTGGTCAATAGCCATGTATGGCTAGTAGCTACCATATCGGACATTTTCATCATTTTAGAACATTCTGTTGGGCAGCACTGGCTTAGACCATTGTTCTCCAAATGGGATGAGAGTAACCCAAGGTGTTTGTAAGAGGACTCACAGTAGTGGGAGAAGAAAACATCAGAACTTCTATTTATGCCATCTAGTTGCAAGAAGTTGATTTTGTGATCAAGTTTAAACACAGGGGATGTGTCAGGGAGTGCTGTCACATTTAACTCCTGCAGAGGAAGTAAAGGAAAAGGGATTGAAAGGACAGCAGGGAGAAGTTGGGCTTTGGTGCACTCACAGCAAATACCTCAGCTGACCCACAGGGAGCCCTGCAGTTGGGAAAGACTTTGTGTTATCTTGAGTTGCTGAGGGGTGTCAACCCTTTATGTTCCTGCAAGTGACCAGTCATGGATGCAGGCTTCCCTTGGGAAAGGGTATGACCTTGGACAAGGAAGCTCTCTCCAGCAGCTGGTGTGGGGCAGGGGAGGACATTTCAGTCCTGAGGGGGGAATATGAGAGGTACCTCTGTGTCCATGCCATTTGGTTTCCTTGTATTTGTTTTCAATATTCAAAGTTCATTAGTGCAGTGACAAGCGAATATAATTTATAAGCCAATTGATGTAATATAAGGAGGTTCATGCTAAATAGAGCTTACAGATCAGGATGCACAAAATCAAAAAGCTTGATCAGCTGGGCTAGACTCTGGACTGAAACTGAGAGTTTTACTTTTGAATGTATAAAACATGCTTTGCAAACTGCTGACCGCTGGTCTAATCCGGCAACAGACTATGTGGTTCGCTCAGATTAGGATTTTTTTTTAATCGCATGTGAATGACTCTAGGCTGGAGCCGCTCCAGTTGACTATAGACCTGCTGTCTTACTGTTGTATCACACTCCGAAGTTTCACACATTTACATGACTTATTTGAATCCTGAAGGTTTGTAATCCCTGGTTTGTGTAATAGCAGAGGGGAGTAGAGAGTGCTCTGTGTTGAAAGCAGCTGGGGAAAAAGAAGCAGCAGCAGAGTGTGGGAGAAGAAGGAACTCAGGGCCAAGGAACGAGAACACATAAGAATAAAATGGGGAGTGGAGAGTGGAGCTGGTCACTGTTTTCAGAAGTTGACTCATACATCTTCTTGGTGGCTAAAGAGGCAAAGCTAAAAGAAACTCCTAGAGTATTAGGCGCCCAGGCCTAGGAAGGAGAAGGGAACTAATATTCATTCAGCATCTGTTTATGTGGTAGGCGCTTAAATGGGTAGTTTACATATACAACTGTTATT
The DNA here is from genome assembly GCA_004027475.1 of Anoura caudifer. Taxonomy (NCBI): domain Eukaryota; kingdom Metazoa; phylum Chordata; class Mammalia; order Chiroptera; family Phyllostomidae; genus Anoura; species Anoura caudifer. Next base: position 1,695 of record PVKU01006434.1, read on the forward strand.
TAATTTTCTTAAGTACCCACTGAGCTAGGTATGAGTATTATGGGATAGAAAAGATGGCTCCATCAATGACAAGGAGAAGATGGTGAGGCTCTTAGCATAGCAGCTCTGCAATTTTTTCATCTTGGAAACCTATATTTTGATCTTGCTTTCAGTGATTTTGGTGCAGAGAAGGTTATTAGTCATGGGCCATAAACTCCAATGCCTGCTGGAGGCTGGTAAGCAGTGTGAATGGGGAAGCCAGTGTAGTATGAGGCAATAAGGGGGGCTGGAGACTGTGGTGACAGGGAGAGTCCATGTTCCTGCAGGAGGTAGCTGCGGTGGCCAGAGAGGGCTATAGGACCAGTGTTATAAAATCTCTGAATTTTCAAGTGATGCTGGGTTTGTCATTAAATGTAGGAGATGTAGTGAAATCTGATACATACTGGCAATCAAAAAATACTGTGGGTCAAAAGAAACACATCCGGGCTGCAAGGCAGTTTCAAGATGCCTGATGGCTGGACCATTGTTTAAGACAGCAGAGGCTCAGGTTTGAGAACTTGGGGAGCCAGCCATTCATGTCCTCCTGTCTCTCAGATGACGTTGTCACAGGGGATATCTGCTTAGACACTAGCATGGATGTGTTAAGTTTGGAGAGCTAGCTAGCAGGGCAGGCCTGAACTCCTCCCTTCCAAAGTCAAGAGGCGTTTGCACACAGCTGCTGGAGCCTTTAGTACCATGGGTGTTTCCTGCCTGCTGCTCTCGCTAGTTTCAGAAAGCCAGGCCCTTGATGTCGTGGAGACGCCTTGGCTGTCATGGAATATCACTTCAGACTTGCAAACTAATTACAGAAATGGCACCATAGGTTGCCCTTTGCTCACACAGTACATTTAGTCATTAGCAGTTAATGAAGTGTTTGATCTTGTGCTTGTGGGGGGCAGAAAGCAAGGAGAGGGAAATGTGAGCATACCCACTTCTCATGGTCCTCATTTATGGTGGTGGTCCCCATTTATGATGGTGGCTTTGCACCATCACCACCCTGGTCAGAAAGTTTTTGTTCAGCTTGAGTTCTCCCTGTAGTGGAGGACATGAAAGAGTTGAACAGTTAACTCTCTGAAGTGAAAACCCACAGCCTTGGGGACATTCTGGTATAAAATGTCCCCTAGAACAATACTGGTATAACTATTAGGCAGTTACTATTTTGTTCTTTTGAGCAATGAGTGATGGGTGGGGATAAGATGCTGAAGCAAGTAACTGCCTGGAATTTGTTCTCTTATGACAAGAGTCTGGGAGAATTCCAGAATCCTTTCCATGATTAGTGCATGACCATTTTGTCCGGGGTTTACCGTTTAACAAAAGATCCTTATAGTTGTTTTCTAAGTATTTTTCGTTTCTTTACTATTTAACAAACTATTCAGAGTTCCTTTGTTAGTTTTAGTTTAATTCTTCTTAACAAATCCTTTGTGTCTCTAGGAAGCTCAAATTAAAAGGACTCCATGTGTTTTAGTTAAAGATAGTTATCTTGGACAGGGTGGACCCAAATGATAAGTGAAGTTTCTTAAAGCCTGAATGAGCAAAACTCCTCCACAGAACTTGCTCCAACCAGGCCTTTTCCTCTTTGCCTGTGTCCCCTGTTATAAGCAGCCACTGTGCTTAGTAAAATTTGTGGTTGTGGTCACTGTCTTGGTGTATCTGACAAGCAGAGATAGCCTCATATAATCTGTTTAAATATGGCCCTTCTACTTTTATGAGATGAGGAGTGGGGAGCCTGGGGCTAGTATGATCAGAGTTTGGCAAGAAATATCACATTAAGCTTTAAGCAAATTGGTTTCTTGGAGGAGAAGAGAGAGAATGACAGAACTTCTTTTTTTAAAAAAAATAAGAGCACCCTGACTGGTGTGGCTCAGTTGGTTGGGTATCATCCAGCAAAGTGAAAGGTTGCCGGTTCAGTTCCCAGTCTTGGCACATGCCTGGGTTGTGGGTTCAGTCCACAGTCAGGGCACGTAAGAGAGGCAGCCAATCAATGTTTCTTTCTCACATTTGAGTTTCTTTCTCTCTATTTCTCCTTCCCTTCCCCTCTCTCTAAAATAAATAAAATATTTTAAAAAATGAGACATGGAAATGAAAGGGTATTCCTCCTATTTTAGAAAATTTATTTACTCATCCAACCAATGTTTACTGAGTTGCTGCAATATTTGCTGTTCAATCATAAATTTATCAGGATGATGCTGGCATCATGCTGAATTGTAATCCATGTACTACCTGACCATCCACTCTGTACCACAGTTTCTTTTGGGCCATCACTGTCCCTTTTGATCTGCTGTCCCCACTCCACAGTGTCTCAGTTCTGTGTCTAGACCCAGAGCATGTATCCACTGTCTTGCCCATTCTGTGAGTTCCCTTCCAGTGTCACGTGAGTTGTCTAAAGAGGGCTCTGATATTAGCATGCTGTGCCTTGTCAGTTCGAATCAAGTCACGGCAGCTCAAGCCCATCCTGCAGGCAAGCGCTTGACAGCTCTCCTTGTCAGCCTGCTGCTGAAAGGCAGGCAGCAGCAGCGAGTGGGAACCCGTTAATTAGCAGTGACGACTACCAGGTTGGGGTTCTTTGTTTAATGCTTAGTTAATTTCACAGTAATTGAATTTAGACCCAGCTTACAGAGGCTGGGGTGAAAGGTTCTCTGTGGAGCCCCAGCATTCTTCAGCAGGAGAAAGAAAAATGCTTTTGTTCCGAGGCCTGCCTGGCCCTCTCACGAACCCTGTGAACACTTGGAGGCCTGGGATTTCCCACAGAAGGACTTTTAGGTGCAGGCAAGTCAGCCACAGTGCTGCTGGCTCTTTCCCATCATGAGGCGTGGGCATCAGAGCAGGCAGAATCTCCTCTTTGTGCAAGGAGCAAGCAGCGTATCTTGAGTGATTTCTAGCTGACAGTCACAGGGGTGGGCTCCTCACACACATTCTCTCATTTTGTCCCACACCATCCTTGTGAGGGGGATACTGTTATTTTCATTATTGAGGTGAGGGGGTTGAGGTTCAGAGACACTGAATAACTTACCAACATCACGAAAAGAAGGTACAGGATTTGAGTTTGGGTGTATGAGTCAAAATCACTCAAACTCCTTCAATTGTTGCTTTAGCAGAGGAAGAAGAAGCTAGAGAAGCTCAGTTTTTCCATCTCTGATGTGGGAATTGGTGCTAAGAGTTTTAACTACAGGGACTGCTATCAACAGAAACCCAACTAAATAGAGTTTGGGTATAAAATGAAGGATCCCACTCACATGTCTGGGAAAAGTACCACATTGGCGCACAACTTAAAAGAGTAGCTGAAAAACTTTTGGCCATTGTTACCTGGTGTCATGGGCATGAAATCTGTGCAGGTGTCTCCCATCTCTGTTAGGACATGATTTTATGGGTTGCTATGGACTGAATATGCATCTCTGAAATTTATATACTGAAGGCTAACTCTCAGTGTTGTTGAATTTGGAGTTGGAGCCTCTGAGGAAGTAATAAAGGTTAAGAGGGGTAATAAAGGCAGGAACCTGATTTTCATAGGATTAGTGTCCTTATGAGAAGACCCCAGAGTTTGTGTGCACCATGTGAGGACAGCGAGATGGCCATCACCTGCAGGCCTAGCTTCATTCTTAATCTTGGACTTCCCAGCCTCCAGAACTGAGAGGAATAAATGTCTGTTGTTAGAGCCACTCAACTGGTGATATTTTGTTATAGCAGCCCAAGAGGACTGATACATTTGTATTAGTTCATTTTCCCCGTCTGTAGACAGCTTTTCCCCTGTTGACAACTTTCTCCCTGTAGCCAGGAATAATGATCCAATTTAACAACTTAAAGAGATTGTCATCTTGAGATTATCTTTACATTTAGGATCATGCCGGTGTCACCTGTCCATATCCTGGACCAATCACTTATTGGGAAGTAGGTGAAATGAAGGATAGATTATGATTGTCCAGCCCTGTTACAAGAAAAAGGGGGATGAGAAGGCTGCCAGGGCTGGCCAAGAGGTGAACACAGTGATGAGAATGTGCTGCAAGAGAGAATCACCATTCTGTGCCATTATAGAGGAGTAAGTGCTGACTTTGGAAATTGCTCAGAATGATCCCGGGACTGGCTAGAGAACCTGATAATTATTAGGACTGCCTTTTAGGCTGATTCCTTGAGGAAGGCACGAGATGAATTCTTTTCATGTTGTTAGCATTCCACTCCACAGCCTCTTCAAAAGGTAACAGTATCTCTTTTTCTATTGTGTTCCAGTGGGTCTTGGTGGCATTACATGTAGGAACAGGGTTATGATTTTCTGACTGGTACTGAAACAAAGAATTGTGTAAGCAACTCCAGTGTGGACACAGTGAGTGGGCAAGTTTGTTGTACTTGCCCAAGAAGAATTCCTTCTCTCCCAAGGTGCACATCCTAGGATATCAGTTATACTAAGAGTTTCTTTTCAGAAAAATCCTGCCCCTGAGGGAAGGTGAGCAGGCCCCCTAGGACAGAATGAAAAATCTATCTGATAGAAGAGAAAAATCTAAAAGCCTTTTATGACCAAGCGAAATGGCATCCAAATTCCAAAACTGTACCTATGACATTGAAATAGGTTATAAACATCTATTTAATGAATTTAATTAACAAACACTATACAATATATCCTTTTATTTGCATGATGACATTCATATTTTAAAAGGATGTTAGCTAATATTTTTATAACAATTGCTGAAGAGAGAAACTGATTACACAGAATTCTATTGGTTTGCCTAAGAATCCATGACTTAAGATGCTAGTAGCATCACTGGAAAGGACTTTGAATAGTCTTGCCAATGGCTTGGTAGTAGTTAGGTCTTTGAAATGCTCACTTACTTTTTTTTTAACTTGTGAAAGTGATAGCAGATTTTAGTTGGCATGTGATGTCTAGAATGAGAATTGGTGGTGGTTTTGTGGTAAGTTTTAGCTTTCTAGCATATCCATTGTTTGATTTTGGGAAAGTCACTGAGTCTCTGAAGCTCAGATGTCCCATCTGTAACTGGGAATAATAATAAATTCTTCTGTGTCTACTGTCCAGGGTTATTTTGAGCAAGGAATCAAAGTTGGTTTTTCTAAGATAATGAATGAGAACTGCCAAACTTCTATAAAATAGTCTATTCCTTCACTCCCTCTTACTTTTTCTCTTCCTGTTCCCCTTTGGGCTTCATTATTAGCCAAAGGAAGACATTTTGGGCAGAGGATGTTTCTGGCACATCTTGGCCTTGATTATGGGCACATGGTTTGCTGTGTGCAGTGACAGAACAGTGATATTGTCATAGTTTTCAGAACACATGGCTTCTACCGATACATGGGATAAAGGCAAAGTGAATTCTTTTGAGGCTAGTCATTTTGAGTTTGTGGATCTGTTTTAAGTTTTTGTAATTTGAGACTGTGATTTTCATTTAGTTAATGATTTATAAAGGGCACCATTATGAAAGACATAAAATCACGTAATTACAAAGTCAGCATCCATCAAGGGGAAGAGAGCTTCAGTCCTCATTGAAGGCACAGTGGCTGGAGTTCTGGGTAGAACTTCACAATGAGCGCTGTCATGATCATCGCTGTTCGCTCTGGGGTGCCCCATCGATCGGGTGTCTGTATAATTCACGGGGAACTGTCCAAGGTGCATCAGACCACTAGTTACTCTGTCATCTTTCTGGTCTTCCCCGGACCTTCTTATCATTCCCTGTCTGTGGAATGGAGATGAGTCAGTGTCTTTATCTTGTGTTTTAAGAATCCATTAAATTTAAAAATTTTCAAGGAAAAAATTATAATCTAAGGATCTAAGGGCAATCTAATCAGTTATTAACTCTAACTCCTCCAATATATGGGGTTTTGCAAAACTCTTCTGAGAGGGCTTTCAATTTTTTATTAAAGTCTCTTTTTCCTTGATGGAGTCAATAGATTCTCTTATTTCTTTAAGGATATTAATTATAGCTTTAAAATTTTTTTCCTTCAGAATCCACATTTCCTGTAAATTATTTTTGTTTGCTTATTTCTCTCTCTTTTTTTCCCTTTTAAAATATTTCTTTGGTATCTGGTAGTCTCTGGTTGCTTGCTTATGATTTATAGTAAGAGACTGAAAAAAGGAATCAGAAGTCCTGAGCATGTGGAGCATGGGAAGCTAGTTGACTAAGCTTCACCGAAGGGATGATGTGGTCAAATCATTTGCTGTGGAACCCCTGATGTCATTTTCTTTAGATCTTTATTCTGGGTAGGTTAGGTTTCTCCCCCAAACACCTACACATCACTTATCTGTTAGATAAGAGCCTGCCTGCCAGCATTTCTGGGGAGTGGCACTGCGAGCCGGTGGAAGGAGGCTGAGGGTCTCAGTATTACACAAATCCGGCAGATAATCTATACACCTTTGGTACAGCACCCAGGTCCTCACCTGTACTTACCATCTCCTAGTTCAGAAACTCCTTGTCTCACACGTAGAATTAACTTTGCATACCTTTGTTGTCAGGGTGGGTGAGGAGTAGTTACCCAGTGATATGAGGAGGAGGTAGAATTCTAGGAACTAACTGATTTTCAAACAGGTTTACACAATGCTCTTCTATGTGGCCTCTCTTTTCCTTCCCGGCTCTCAGCCTCCAGTTCCAGAAGTCGGTGGAGCTGCTCATTCCTTATATTATTAAGGAGTCTGCAGCATGATTTGGATTTTGGAAGGGAAAAGAATTAGATGTCTATATTCAACCTGCAGTTTTAACCCAGATTGTTTCAATTCTTTAACTTCCTGGAGCATGTTTAAGTACTTAATATATTTTATATTTGAAAATTTCAGTATCTGAAGTCTTTTTCGGTTTGGCTCGTTGATTGTTGTTTCTGTTGATTCTTGTTCACGGTGCCTTTTTTCCCTCATGAGTTTTATAAATTTAATTGTGAGTTCATGGTATTGGCAACCTGGAGGGATTCCTTGAGGCTGGTTTGCTGGACACTTCTCCCAGACACCTAGGGGCACTCTCACCTTGGGTCAAGTTTAAGTTCTCAGTTTCTGATTCCTTTGACCACACAAAAAGTGTGCAGGCTGCCCATGGTCACAAATTCCCAGTTGCATGCCTCTGCAGGGAAGACTTTTTCATTAGTTAGCTTTTTTCTACTGGGTGTGGCCCTTTGAGAGTCTAGCTTCATAAGGGGACCCCAGTTCAATTTTCTATGTGGTGTAGTCCCCAGATTTCACCTTTTGCCACTTAGTTGTGAAGCTCTGAGAAATAACGCTCTGACTCAGATTGGTATCTGGCATCTGGGCTGCTGATAGCTGTGGGGCTTGCTTTTCTCACTGGCTGCTCACTCTCGCTTTATCTCAGGCCTCTGAGAATTTTCCCTCTCCGCATACATGTTCAGATATGAATGTAAGAGTGTATTTAGAAGGACAGGGTATACTTGTTTTGTCTTCTGCACGTCAAGTGATTTGAGAGCCAAGGAAGTTGGCTTTGTCTGGTGACTCTGGCCACTGCTGCTAAAGCTTTCCAGTCAGCAGCGGGTGATGTGCCACAGCAGTGTCCTCACCCCATCCCAGCCACTGCGTCCTGCCACAGCCGCCACATTTATGCCCAGACAGAGGACCTCTCGGGGCTCGCCGTTCCTTTTCACACTCCGTGCTCTCCATCCTGGCTGTTCTCCATGAGCTTTTCCTTTGCTCTTTAACTCTTGCAGTGCCCTCTCCTTGGAACATGATTGCTTGCCTCATTCCATGGCGTCTTGGTCTGAGTCTTCCCCTAGCATTCCCACCTTCTCCCTTGTTCGCACAGGGTCCTCCACTTGGCATGTCTTCACTTTGCCTGCCCTGTGTGGCTCATCTGTATCCCAGCCACCCTTCACGGCTGGACTCCGAAACCGCCTCCTCCTGGGAAGATGGCTTTGATCCTTCCCACCAAATACAAGCTCTTTCCTGATACTTTCTCTAAATTCTACTTACTTCTTTGTACTGTTTCAGGAGGATACACACATTTTTGCACATATGCCTTTAAATTTTGGCCACTAGGAGGTGGAAAATTTGGATGAGGGAGATTTAGAAAAATGTGTTATCTCAAAAATACTTAAAGGTCAGGCTGCATTGAAATTAATAAATATTTAATTAAAATGTGATTAATAGTTTAACTTTCTGTAAATATATCTGTATATCTATCTATCTAACCTGTCTACATCAGTCACGTTTATTTGCATCACTTCAAAAGGTTCATCAGGAAGATCCCATTCATATCGACAGCCTCCTCCTGACCGTTCCAAGGTAACAGCTTAAATTGAAAATAAATTTTCTTATAGCCCCATGGTCACAAATGCCATAGCTCCCCCTTATGTTCTGGCTCTGAATGTAGCTTTATAAACTGTGTGCGAGAGTGGTGCTGCTGTGTCCGCTTATGTCAGTCCTCTCTGCCACAGTGCTGGAAGTGTCGGTCATGCCCTCCTCAATCAGCCCTCACCGTTCCCTATGTTTTATTCTCAAATTTGCCTCATCTGTCCAGCCCCTGGCAGCATCTGAGCTTATTTTGGATACTTTCCTCTACTAGATCAACAGTCATTTAGTGTATATATTTGTTCATTCATTCCAATTTCTCTTAGCCACCAATTCTTTGCAAGACATTGTAACGATATTGGGGATAAAGCAGTGAACGAAAGAGACTGAAATCCCTAATCTCGTGTAGCTTACATTCTAGCTGCAGGGAGCATACAATAAACATAAAAATTAAGATACGTTATGTTCCGGTCAGTAGTGACTGCTGAGGGGGGTTGGGGAGGAAGGAAATCAGATAAGTGGGGTAGGAAGTGCTAAGAGTGGGGTGGGTGGTTGCTGTTTTAAATGCGTAGTCAGGGGAGCCCTTGCTGATACGGTCACTGATACAGTGACATGGGAGGTAGCAGGAATGTGAGGGAGAAGCCTTCAAGGCTGCGGGAACACCAAAGTATGAAGGCCAAAGCCAGTCTATTTGGTGTCAGAGTCAGGGTGAATGGTTGCTCACGAGGTCAGAGAAGGAGTCAGGTCAGGTTGGCAGAAGTTAACCAGAGGCAGAATGGAAGAAGTCTTGGAGCCAATATAGGAATACACACTCCCATGAATGATTTGATAATTCAGGGTAAAGTAAGTTTTATCTGAACCATCACTCAAATAAGGAAAACACCATCCTGAACTATGGTTGAAGATCACTGATATCCTATTTCATCTGAATCACTTGAGTTGTAGTTTTACAAAATGTAATAGAAAGGAACTTGAGAGATGTGGTCTTGCTACCTCAGAGAAAGAATAACTTGAATAAGTGTATTGTAGAGCACTGTTTTATTTTATGAGGCTGTTAATATATACCCTTAAGTATCCATTATTTTAATATCTCTTTTACTCACCACAAGAACCTATTTTTGGGGTGCACTGGCAGCCAAGATTTAATTAATTACTATTTGTACAAGGTACATACAAAGTCAGTCTGGGAAAAGTCCAGCCATTGTTAATGTAACAAGAGTAGTTTGCGTAACATCAACGTAACGTTGCAGCGAAGGACAGTGGACTGGAATGCGCACATGTGAACAATGAGGACCTCCCTATACTAGTTAGTGGGGATGGGAGAAGCCGTTGAGTGAGCATGTGTACTGTGTGGCCATCACATTCAAACTGATTGAGTAGAGTAATGAATAAGCATTAAATTTTGCATTAAGCTTGAACATTCCTTGGTGGAAAGTATTTGTATGATTCATAAGGCCACAGTTATGGGCAGCTGGTGATTGGCAGATTCATCACAACAATGTGCCTACTCATGCATCATGTCTCATGTGGAGTTTTTTGGTGAAACATCAAATCACCCAGGTGTCTCAGCCCAGCCTTCAGTCTGGATTTAGCACCCTGTGACTTCTGGCTTTTCCCAAAACTAAAATCACCTTTGAAAGGGAAGAGATGTCAGACTGTCAATGAGATTCAGGAAGATATGACAGGGCAGCTGATGGTGATTGGGAGAACTGTGTGAGGTCCCAAGGTGCCTACTTTGAAGGGGACTGAGTCATCATTGTCCTGTGTACAATATTTCCTGTATATTGTACTTCTTTAATAAACATCTCTATTTTTCATATTACATGTCTGGTTAACTTCTGGACAGACCTTGTATATGTCTTAGTCTGTTTGGACTACTATAACAAACTATCCAATTCCGGGAGGCTTATAAACACAATTTTTTTAAATCACAATTTGGGAGCCTGGGAACTCTGAGATAGAGGTGCCAGCAGTCTAATGTTCGGTAAGAGCCCATTTCTGGATTCATAGGCTGGTGTCTTTTTGCTGTGTTGTCACATGGGAGGGGCAAAGAATCTTTAGAGTCTCTCTTTTTTAAAGATAGCATTTTGTTGATCATGCTGTTACAGTTGTCCTGATTTTTCCCCCTTTACTACCCTCCACCAAGCACCCCCCATTCCCGCAGGCAATCAACCCCACTATTATTCCTCTCCGTGGGTCATGCATATAAATTCTTTGGCTACTCCATTTCCTACATTGTACTTTACATTCTCACTGCTATTCTGTACTATTTGTACTTCTTAATCCCCTCACTTCTTCACCCATTCCCCCACATCCCCCTCCCATCTGGCAACCACCAAAAAACTCACTACCCATGATTCTATCTCTGCTCTTCTTGTTTGCTTAGTTTGGTTTTTAGACTCAGCTGTTGATAGATATGTATTTTTTTTTTTGCCATTTTATTGTTCATAGTTTTGATCTTCTTTTCCTTAAATAAGTCCCTTTAACATTTCATGTAATAATGGTTTGGTGATGATGACCTCCTTTAGTTTTTCTTGTCTGGGAAGCTCTTCATCTGCCCTTTGATTCTCAATGATAGCTTTGCTGGGTAGAGCAATCTTGGCTGTAGGTCCCTGCTTTTCATGACTTCGAATGTTTCTTGCCAATTCTTTCTAGCCTGCAAAGTTTCTTTTGAGAAATTGGCTGACAGTCTTATGGGAACTCCCCTGTAGGTAACTGTGTTTCTCTTGCTGTTTTTAAGATTCTTTATCATTAACCTTTGGCATTTTAATTACGATGTGTCTTGGAGTGGGCCTCTTTGTATGCATTTTGTTTGGGACTCTCTGTGCTTCCTGGACTCACATGTCTATTTCCTTCACCAAATTGGGAAGTTTTCTTTCATTATTTTTTCAAATAGATTTTCAACTTCTCACTTTTTCTCTTTTCCTTCTGTCACCCCTGAGATGCAACTGTTGGATGTCTTGAAGTTGTCCCAGAGGTTACTTATACTGTCCGCATTTTTTGGATTCTTTTTTTCTTCTTGTTGTACTGAGTGTTTTTTGTTTGCTTGTTTGTTTGTTTGTTTTGCCTCCTTATATTTCAAATCATCGATTTGATTCTTGGCTTCATCCACTCTACTGTTGTTTCCCTGTAAATTGTTCTTTATTTCAATTAGTGAATCCTTCATTTCTGATGGGATCTTTCTTATGCTCTTGACTAAGTTCCTTGAGTATCCTTATAAACAGTGTTTTGGACTCTGCATCTGACAGATTGCTTTTTTCCATTTTGTTTAGCTCTTTTTCTAGAGTTTTGATCTCTTCTTTCATTTGGGCCATGTGTCTTTGGCTCCTCATTTTAGCAGCCTCCCTGTATTTGTTTCTATGTATTAAATAGAGCTGCTTTGACTCTGTGTCTTGGTAGTGTGGCCTTGTAGTAGATGTCCTGTAGGGTCTAGTGGCACAGCCTCCCCTATCATCCATGCTAGGCACTCAAGATGCACCCTTTGTGTGGGCTACAATAGGACACCCTCCTATTGTAGTTGAGCCTGGGTTGCTGTTGGCAGATCAAAGGGATGGATTTACCCAGGCCAGTCAGATGCAAGGATTGGCTGTGACCACTTACCACTAACTTCCACTCTCTATGGAGACTCAGCTGTGCAGGGGCAGGGCAGTAGTGCTGGCCTTGGAATTTCCTGGGTGGTATAGGACAAGGTCAGCCTCCACCTGTGTTTTGCCCAGGACCACCCTGCTGAGATATAAAGCAATTTGAGATGGCTGCTACCCATGCTGGGCTTGGAGGTTCCAGGTAAAGCCTAGCTACAAGTCTAGGCTGGCTGCTGCTACTGTTGAGCCTGGGGCTCATTGAGGCCAGTTGTTTCTTGTTTGAGAGGAATTAGGAAGTTGTGCAGTAGGAGCCAAGACCAGCCATTCATATGGAAAACCGGCTTGGGTGGGCCAAAAGTTGGGTGGGGTGGAGTCTCTGGGGATCTCCAAGATGGGTTAAATAGTGCTAGCCAGGTTAATTGAGTCTCAGTTTGGTACTAGCTTGCCAGCTCAGTGGGGGGACAGTTTGGAAAAGGGACAATGGCCTCTGCTTACCTTGATACCAGACACTTCAGTTACTCCTTGTATGCCACCGGTGCTTTTCATGCTGCTAACCTGGTGCTGGAGTTCAGAGAGTGAGTCTGAGTAGGTGAGTCCATGTGTGGGTTCTTTAAGATGAGCTGCCTCAGGCTCCAGCAGTTTCTTCTAGTGAGTCAATCCTCTCTGATTTTTGTAGCCAGAAGTTGTGGGAACTTATTTTCCTGGCACTGTAACCCTGGGTTGGGGAGCCTGGTGTGGGTCTGGGACTCCTTGGTCCTGAGAGATCCCTCCCAAATTTTTATCCACCACATGGATGAGGACCAGTTCATTCTGAATCTGCACCCCTCCTACCAATCTGGATGGATGTGGTTTCTTTAATTCTGTAGTTGTTAGACTTCCATTCAACTCAATTTCTGATTATTCTGAGTGATAGTTATTCTATATTTTATTTGTAATTTAAATGTGTTTGTGTGAGGAGGCAAGCCATGTCTGCCCATGCCACCATCTTGACCAGAAGTCCCTGAAGTCTCTTAAATGAAGGCACTAATCCTATTTATGAAGTTTGCCTCCTCCTGACCTAATCACCTCCCAAAGTGCCTCCCCCCCACAGATGTTATCACATTGGGAATTAGAATTTTAAAATATGAACTTCAGGGAGGGAACATTCAGTTGTAGCAATATAATAATACGATTATAATAATTTAATATGTATAATATTCTGTTACTATGAGTTACTGTACTGTAGCTCACTCTATTATTGCCTTATAATAATTGTTCTGTTTTCCATGTTAAACTTCTTGAGATTTGAATGTTACAGGCTCAGGGAATCTCAGGCATGAGAATTTCTTTTCAGTGTTATTATTGATGACATTGATAATGATTATTCATTATCTTTAAATTAACTGCCATGTACTAGGTGTTCCACAGAGCATTAAATACACATACACATGGACAAACATATACACATTCCTTATTATTAGAATGGATAAGTAAGGAAATCAGTTTGAATTTATTATATAATTGGTAAATCCCTGGGCACACATAATAAAAAAAGAAGGAAAAAATCAACTAGATTTAATAAGTTATACCCACATTGGTGAAATCAACCTAAAGGAAATGCCTGGCCATTTCCTGTGTTTCTCTGTTTGGAAAACCAAGGGAAATTCACTCTTACTCATATATTTTTCAAGGTTCTGTCTAATGCTACTGTTCCCTGGAGCACATCATAGAAAAGAGTCAGTTGGGGCAGTTCTGTCGCTGGTAAGGAGTGCCAATTCACTTAATTTGTGCCCAGAAGAAGAACTGTTCATTACGAAAGTACAGGTAGAAGAGTGAAAGTGTGCCGGTGGCTCTGAGCCAGTTTCAATGTAACCTGGTCTACTGTCTGACTGAATTCAAATTTATTGAACATTTGTGGCGTAATCATAATGTAAGTATAGAAGTGTAAGATGCACTCATTGTTAAGCAATTTAAAGTCATGTTAATTTGACAAGATGTGACTCATGAAAAAAAGGTGTGCAATATAAAGTCTGCTGATATAATTAATGTAAGAGACTTGGTTCCATCAGAAGAGAGAAGAAAGAGACCTTTGTTGGCAGAAGTGCTCAGGAAAACTGTGGGAGGATGTGAGCAGGACTCAATGGGTGGATGGGGTTTTGATGGTTGGAAGGGAGAGGAAGGAACCATGCAAATGAGGAAAAAAGTACAAAAAAGGCCTCAGGCTAGAATGAACATCACATACTCAGGCAATAGGAAGAAAACCAACTTGGTTGGAACAAAATGTTCATATAGTTGAGAGAGGATGAGGAGGATAAAGTACATTTGACTAAGATGCAATTTGGGAAGAGATTTGAATCAAATTGAGGAATTTGGATTTTTGTTAGAAAAGGAGACTATGTGGAGTGACTTCAGTAAAAAGTATAGGATAAGGACTTCCAATAATTCTCTCTTCCATAAAAGCAATGAGAAAACTGGCAAAAATGGCCAGAATTGACTTTTCAGAACTCTGGAAGTTAATAAAAATCCTGCAGCAGTCTGAAGAGCAATCTGTGGCTGAATCTCAGTAAGAACGGTAATCTTTGTGGCATTTTAACTTGCCTTATTCCCATACCTCTCTTCTGAGCTCTGTGGTAGTATTTACAACCAGTAGTTCACAATCACCGTGAACACCTGTACCACGAAGCCATTAGAGGGGACAGAAGGCAGTTGGCATTGCTTTACAGCCTCGTTCCTAGAGAGTTGTTATTATTTGACTTGTTTGTTGATTCTCTGGAGCACCCCACTTGCAAGGCTGTCTTTATGTGTTCTGACTCTGGCTAAATCAGTAATAAAGGTCTTTTTTTCCAAGGGCATTTGTCAAAATATTTAGAGGCAATAGTTTAGCTTTGAGGCTGCCTGAGATGGGGATAACAGTTGAGGCAAAAATAGGATAACCGAATGCTTAAAAGGAAAATCTGGGGAATGAGGTATCTCTGGGGTTTTGAAAAACTCTGACATATTCTTGGAAATCTTAAAGTCACATGTAGGTGTAGGCTGTTTGCATACCGAGGGCTCTTTAACTCTACATATGATCAATAAAGACCCGAGAAGGGCCTAAACTCTCTCCTCCTGCTGACCTCGAGGTTCTGTGCACGCAGGAAAAGAAGGCCGAGGCAGAGTCGTCAGTTGCCTGGCTGAGTGGAGAATGCATGCCCCTTGGACACCAAAACCTACAAACTATTGTTGAAGGAAATTAAATAAAAACTCAATAAATGGAAAGATACCCTGTGTCACAATAAGATGCAACTTTAGGATGCATCCTACTAGGATGTCATAACCAAAAGATGTACAGTAACGAGTGTGGGAAAATACATGGAGAATGTGGAACGCTCATGCATTGCTAGTGGGAATGGAAAATGGTGCAGTCACTTTGACAAAGGGGAATTCCACTCTGTGGCAGTACCCAAGAGAAATGAAAACGTACGCCCACGCAAAAACTTTTACACACATATTAATGGTATTGTTCATAATAGCCCCAAATGGGTATACTCCAAGTCTCCATCAACTGAAGAATGGTTTAAAAAATGTGGTGTTGCTATACCATGGAATGTTATTCAGTCACAAAAATGAAAAAAGTACTATACAAGCTACAACATGGATGAACTCTGAAAACATTTTACTGATAAGCAAGTCAGAAAAGGTCACATATGACATGATTTCATTTACGTGAAATATCCAGAATAGGCAAATCCATAGAGACATAAGGAAGATTAGTGATTATCAGCCCCTGGGAGAGGGGGTAATGGTGGTGACTGCGAACTGGTATTTTTAAAAAATAGATTAAAAAATATTCTGGAATTAGGTGGTGGTGATGGTTGCACAACTTTGTGAATATATGAGAACCACTGAATTCTTTTAAATGTGAATTTTATGTTATGTGAATTATATCTCATTACAAAAGAGGAATCTTTGAAGCATTTTTAACATAAAAATTGTATATCAGGGATGTAATACACCTTCCTAAATAAATAGATAAATACTACTAGGTAAGAATCCAGAGAGATTAAAGTAGAAGAACCCCAGTTAGGGAAGATGATTTATCCTGGCAAGAGAGCACTGGGCCAAGAGTCCAGATGATTTCAATGGTTATTTTATGAGATTTTTCTGCTTACAAGCTTCTAGTACCTAACGATGCTTGGCTATGGAGCATATTTAATAATTTTTATTGACCTTTAAGTCAAGAGGTTTTACTTGTAACCTCTAGATGTGTGTGTGGCTTTGTATATTGCAACATAGTGGGTAAAGGTTCTCTTCTGTAAAATAGAGATTCTTTGTAGTGAGAGACAAATTATGTCCATGTATAAGAATATGATTTTTAAAAAGCCCAATTCATTTTTACAAGGTGCTCTTATTATTTAAGCAACAAAAACAAAAATAACAACAAAAATAACAATAAAGCAATAAAGGACACTATATTTGTAACTCCAGTTCTAGTAGATTGACTTGTCATTGAAGGTTTTTTGGAGGCTAAAGTCTCTGCTTTTTCCCAATTATAGTTTTGCCTAGTTGATTTTATTGTTTTAAAGATTTTATTTATTTATTTTTATTATTTATTTTTAGAGAGAAACGTCAATGTGTGTATGGTTGCCTGTAGCACACCTTCTACTTGGGACCTGGCCTGCAACCCAGGCATGTGCCCTGACTGGGAATAGAACCAGTGACCCTTTGGATCGCAGGCCGGTGCTCAATCCACTGAGCCACACCAGCCTGGGCTTGCCTAGTTGATTTTAAATATGTTATTATAATATTTTGGATATTCTTTTATATTTTATAATATAGTGGATATTATAAATATATTAGGCATTATAACATCCAATATATGTTACATGTTGCCTATTATATATCCTATTTGTATGTTTATATATCATAAACTCATATGTGTATACATGTATGTGTGGGTATATATACCCACACATATATAAATGATACAAAACTGGGAGAACTAGCATCTTGCTTAAATTTGGTTAGGAGCCTTATCTTACCCAGTACTATTTAGAGATGCCCATGTTTTGAATATGTTTCTGATTTTTTAATGTGAAAATATAAAAAGCTCCTCTAAGAATAGGAAGCCAGTTCAGGAATGTAACTTCCTCCTTTGATTAAAGGGCTGTGTTTTCCTATGCAAATGTAGCAAAGCCCAGAAATTAGCAATGACTGCTAAATTAACACACTTGAAGAGCTTGGCTGGTTCTAATAGGCAGTCAAATGGTCTTGTTACATTGTAATGGTGCCAAGCTAATTGAAGTGATTACTGTTGCTCATGAGCAGCTTTTTTGAAGTAGGAGTCTTTTAAATTATCCATAGACGTTAAATGTCAGACACTATTGTGTAATTACACTTTGTAAATGCTGAATGTCATAAGGCATCACAGGTAATTGAGGTTTACAGAGAAGAGCTTTTTCTAAACCTAATTGGGCATCAACTCTTTGTCACTTTTTCTAAATCTAATTGGGCATCAACTTTTTGTGCCAGGGGACACTCCGGTGCCTCACAACCTCCCTTTGTTCCCGCCCTTCTCCTGCTAGGCTTACTCATGGGACCCCACACATCATGATGGCTCCAAATCATTGATCTTAGAAAAACCTCTCTGTGTGGATCACCCTCTAGAATCTTCAGGGACTGGCCCACTGGTTTGGAACGTCACGGGCTGAAGCTTTTTGGGAAGCTGGGTGTGGCTGTCTGATGGTGGCGAGGGGCCATCTGAACATAACATCAGGCCCTTTGAAACCTCAGAATGATCCCAGAGTACTCTGTGGATCCTGGGATTTTCATCCATGTTATTAGGTATGAGAGTGATTTTGAAAAATATCTCTTTGTGTTATTAGAAATGGGGGTTTTCATGGCCCGAAAAAGGTATCTACATTTGGTCCTATTGTTTTTTTTTCTTAGGTCCTATTAGAACACACACATTAGGGTTCTGATTTTTAAAGAATTCATGGAAAGAAATTTCTCCTCTGCCTTCATAACAGTGCTATCAATCATAAACCGAGCTTCAGAAGGTCAAAGTTGGAACCTCTGGGTGTCATGCCTGTGGGAGCCATACCCTGAGAGCATCCGGACAGCCAAATTGGACTTTTTAATACAGACGTCAGGATTCGCTCTCGTTGACTGTGAAACAGCTTGGCTCCCTGGGAATACAGTCTCAATGTCTGACACGGCGCCTGGCAGGAAATACACGAAAAGGCATTCTTACTGTGTACTTCTTAATACATGTGTTCAATTGGTCACCAAACTTTAAGTAAAACTGTTATTATCTCACTGCGATTTCGTGACAGGGCCTTCATTGTGTGCTTTCAGCAGGTAGCAATTTCTGAAAGTTTGAGCCTATTTGTAAAGCTATCTTTATCCGTGCTTTATTTTCTATGATAAACTGAGTTCTGATTAAAGTGTTTCCTGCCCCACACAAGGAGACTATACGTGAGAAATGTCAGTCTGCGTAGCAAAAAGTGTGTGGGCATTTCGCACACTGCGACAAAAAGGGGAGCCGAGTAAATTCTTGCCGAGTGTGTTCCGGAGAGTTTCCTGATTTCTGAAGATGAATGTAGAGATGTTCACGTAGATGCTCTGAATGGCCTGGCCCTAGTAAAGTCTGCAAAGATGCATTCTGTTCTGTGATTGTGATTTTTTCACTGTGATATTGAAAAGGCAAATTAAATGAGTACTTTTTATGCATTACGAGTGTGTATAGATACTTGTCAGAAATAACACTAAGCAGTAAGTATAGTTTTTCTAGCATCACATTTGAAGGTGTCTTTTAAAATGTGCCTGTCGGAGAAGAGTCAGATTCAAGGATATTATTAAAGTTGTTAAAAGTTTATAGCAATAATGTGCAAGGTGTCACACAAAATGTTGAATTAGACATGGTTTTTGCACACTGAGCTTCTGCATTTCTCTCATTTTGCTTCCTCCCTGAACAAATTACATTCTTCATCAAGTTCTTACCCCTACAGCTTGAAGTCTTGCCTTTCTTATCCGGCAGTACCTCCATTGCTCCAGGTGTAACAGGGTGGCTTAAACTGGTGGGAGAGTGTCATTCTTACTAGTGTGATACTAATGGCTGAGATGTGTAGGAACTCAAGGTTAGCCACAGTTTTTGAACTACGAATAATTATCTTTCAAAAGATTATTATCTTTTGATAATTATTCACAGTTACCTTTCCTTTTCTAGAAATCTCAAATATAAACAACAGAGTGGAGCTCCTCTTTGTGCAATGGCTTTGAATAGAAACTCTCCCGGGCCCTGGTCATCCAGGTGGGGATCAAGGCAACAGGTCAGAAAAGGGACCACCAGTGGCTGCTCCCCCGTGCTCCAAGGGCAGCTTTTGCATTCTCAGGGTCAGGGTCTGTGGCGGGCCTCATGGGGGTGGTCATCCGTGGTATCCGTCACTTATTTTTAACTCCTGCTCTCAGGTTTTCATTAGTGTTTGTGTATTTAATGTGTGCCCCAAGAAAACAGTTCGTCCTACAGTGTGGCCCAGAGACGCCAAAATGTCGGATGCCCCCGTTAGAGGAAAGAACAGCCAGAGTCCAGTTCCTGATGTGCCTCCTCCCGAGATCAAGTAGGATTAACCCCCTGACTGTCTCCTTAGTGGGGCTCACCTGTTCTCACTTGAAGATCTTAATGTGCTGGGTTCGTTGACCAAAAAGTCTGTATGGGTTTTTTTTCCGAAAAATAGAAGACACAGTTTTCATTGTCACCAATAATTTTATTGATTTTGATATTTTGGTTATGTCAGCTATCTTCCCCTTGGTATAATGTTGATTTTCTCAATTAATCTCTTGATTTGATCGCTATCAACTTTAACTTACCTACCCAACGGTGGAGCATCATTCAGTGGGAAATATATAACACAAGACTTTGCAAACCACTTTTGACAGTCACAGCACCTTCTCCATACACTGCACAAGTCTTTTTTTTTGCATTTCAGTTGCATTTTTACCTTTCTTGAAATAATAAAGCATAATTGCCAAAAATATTGTGTATTTTCTTCCACCTTCAATATTAAAATGGCTACACAAAAATTCAGTAATTTTGATAAGCTTGTTTTTGGAATGCACACTGATACGACAGTTGTCACAGTACAATCTAACAAAATTGTTTTGAATGAAGTTCCAGGGGTATCCAACCCGCAGCCCCTGGGCTGCATGCGACCACAGTGGCTATGAATACGGCCCAACACAAAATGGTAAATTTAAGTAAAATCTTTTTTTTTCCTCATCAGTTTTCATTAGTTTGTGTATTTAATGTGTGGCCTAAGAAAGCTCTTCTTCTTTTAGTGTGGCCCAGAGACACCAAAAGTTTGGACACTACCCCTAAGAGTCATCTTATGGAAAAAAAACAAACAAATTTTTTGTTCAATCCCATATTTATTGACTATGTGAAGGAGGCATTAATTTGATTTTAAGGTCTCATGTCATCTCTAGTTGTTGCAAATGCTTTCTTGTTTTCTGGTCCTAGATGCTAGGTTGCAGTAAATATGGAAACAAAAAGTTGAGGATCTATTGGCTGGTATCGGATTAACCATAGCACAGATTCGGGCCTGCATTCCCAGTTGATTCCTTCCCTCATTCTTCTCCCACAAATGCCTTCCTTTTCAGTCTTCATCGTCTTAGAGGCAACTGCGTTTGTGTCCTTGACTGCGACGTGTTCCAACTCGTTGTCAGAGAGATTTCAGTCGCGCATGCCTAAACAAATGCCACGCATGGTTGCTAAAATATCAGGAATCGGAGTGACATCTGATAGCTGTGCAACCCCTAAGGGTGGAAAGAAAGACTTAGTTTAGGGCAGAAAGCACTAATCCATTGTATTAGGAAGTTGCCAGAGCTGTCCTTGTCAGTGTTTACTTTTGTCAGGAAGAGGAGTAAGGTAAAACACACAGGAGAAGTTTGGAGAAATCTGCTAAATTAAGATGCTAACATGTCCTGAGGATGGAAAACAATTTAAGGAAATGAAGCAATTGGTAAATATTGTCTGTTACATTGATAAATAGGATTTGGCAGCCATCCAGAGTCTGCATTTAATTTGAAGCCAAAAATGCCTTCTGATTTGACAAAGCAATTTCATGTGTGCTAGTGGATGGAGACTCGAAGGTGGGCAGCTGGTGATGCATGCTGGTGGGAGAACTTTTGAAGAATATCACAGTGTGTTGATGCAGTGGCCCCTCAGGAAACTGATATATATTGTCTGTTAACCTTTCCATTGCATAACGATAATGATAGGAGTTCTGAAATAAAGGAGAATTTAAAATTCTTATTATGAGCGATTTCTTTCATGATCTTTTCCATATGCCCATATGTCATGTCACATCATGCTAATGTGAGGAAGGTATGATGTAGATACATCATTGTTGCAAATCAAACTAAGGTGATATTTTACTCAGGATTGTTTTCAAGACCTACTGTGTGTGTAAAGGAATGTGCCAGGTTTTCTGGGAGAAACAGGGCAAGGTTAAGCAGTGGTTCTGGCCTTCTCGAGATTTGTGCTTTGGTTTTTCAGGTCACTTTTCTGTTCAGCCATGTGTGGGTTGATTTGATTAGAATCCTGGGCTAACGAACGTCTCACAGAATAAAGAAGTGGGCGTGTTGTGTCAAGAGCTAGTATGTAATGAGGAGAGGCCTGGGGGCCTGTCTGTACTCAGTGGTAATGTCCCTTCTCCAGTCCCCTGCCTGACATAGACCTTTGTAAGAAATCTGCAGAGTATAGTGTCTCCGATTAATTTTTCTTCCTGTTCTGGCGTACAGGTAATCTAAGGACTTGGCGGGTCTGTTGGCTTCATGGGAGCACTCAATGTGAGAGCCAGGAATGGCCAGATGACCTTAAAGCAGATCACTGCTCATACGTCACAAGGGACCCGAATATTCATCTCCTGCATTTAAGTCAGATGTTGACATGCTTAGAAAAATCTTAAGCAGTCAACACAAGTTCTGACTTAAGGAAGATTGAAGACTTTTATATACACAGCAATGGCTAATATTTATTCAGACCTCATTATTTGCCAGGCTCAGTCCTATGTCCTTTACATTAATTAACCTCTCTAAGCCTTAGTTGTCTCTTTTGAAAAAGAAAAGCAAAACAGGATAATATAAACTCTTGCTTCATGGGGTTCTGTGGATTAAAAGAGTGAAGAAATGTGCCCAAATACACACAACCAGTAGGTGGCGGAGCCAGCACTGAAACCACGTGATCTGACTTCGGCGCTCATGCCGTGTTGGCTCCACCCTCATATCCGTCTTCACGCTCTCCTATCCAAGAACAAGAGAAATGATTTTCCTGTTGCTTCCCATTGAAACATCTGCTGTCCCCCCACCTCCTCGCTCCCTTCCTTCTCTCTTAACTTTTCCTAACTCCTCCTCACTCCTGGTAATACGATCCGTATATATAGAACCGAAGTGGGGGGAATTTGGAGGCCATGGAACTCTCCATAATTCCCTCTCTTTCTCTCTTTGTGAATTTGCAATAGGTTACAGGTATGTTATAGAATAGGAAGTGGTTTCCAAAGGGAAAGAAGCGCAAATGTACATCACAGTTCTACTTCAACTAAAATCATCTTTCCATCAGGATGTAAACTCAAATAGAGAAAACCCCAGTTCCATTTCAAGGAAAGACCATTTATTGACAGTACCCTGCGTGGGGTGATAGTGAATCAAATGAAGGGCTTTGCAGAAGGAGATCAGGAGCAACTCACAAGACTCAAGGAAATAGTTCTCTTAGAGTAAAAAATCCCGATTTGTAATCCCCATTCCTTATCATCTGATACTTCCCACCTCCAGCTAGATTTCCTCAGTATATCTCACAAAATTTTCCAGCATTCAAATATTCAAAGAAGAACTAGGATTCCAGCTATCAGTGTCACTTAATATAATGTTATGCAAAGCTCAGTCCTCCATAAAATAAAATTTCAGAGTAAGCATGAAACTGTGATGTGTTGATCAGCGGATGGAGCTGTTATCACGTACCAATTTCAGTTATATTGAAGGTCCCATCTGTTACCAGGAAACTGAAGATGCTCTCCCATCATCGGACAAGAGCCACACACCGTATCTGATGGCTTTGGAAGGAATACTGATACATGTTTTACTTAATGCATTCTAACTGTATTAATGTGCTAAAATTACAAAAAGATATTGGCCAAAAATGTTGGGAAATTCTTATAAGCTTGACTTAATGGGCAAGCTAATAGATATTTCTAGTTTCATCTTCCAGAACTGGGTGCCTTTGCTCATGTTTTGCTTTTTAATTAGAAAAAAAAAGCAGCTTGATAAACACTGTGTCCCCAAAGCTTTATTTCAACTAATACTTATTGCAAATCCACTGTCTGCCCAGTTAGGAGCTGTGGAAGAAATGTAATTAGTGTATGACAAGATTTTTCTACCTTCCAAGGATTTATTGTCTTTGAAACCTAGTATTTGGAAAAACAGAATGTAATACAATTAAATTGAGGACAATTTTATTATTTGCATAGGCTGGTATGTTAAGTTTGCAAAAGACTATTCTTCAATTTTTTTATAACCCCATGAGATAGTTGATATTACTACTATTTTATGAATGCAACAACGGAGCATCTGAGACATGGATTGATGGTCAAAGACACATGGGTAGGGGACCCATCTTCTGCCTTCCAACTAGGCTTTCCCTTCAAGACATGTTCCCTTTGCCACAATTTCCCCTGGACGAGGTGGGCAAAGCCAGCAACACAGTACAACTGATGTGCAGTTGGAATTTGCCTGGTGCCACATACCCTCCTGAAGGTATAGTGCTGATTGTGGTTTGGGTATGTAATTTAGACCTCACTTGAAGAATATGCTAGAATGGTAGCCATGTTTCATTCTTCAAAACTGGTGGCTTAATTTTGCTGAAAGTATATGCTGAAAGTATCTGTTAAGGACTGGATTGGGTCCCCAAAAATGTACAGTGGAAGTCTTAACTCCCAGCACCTCAGAATGTGACTTTTATGACCGGTGTCCTCATAAGAAGAAGAGATGGGGACACAGACATGTAAAGATGTAGGGAGAAGACAGCCATTAACAAGCCGCAAGAGAGGCCTCGGAGAGAAAGACCGGCGCTGCCAGCACCTTGATCTCAGGCTCACTCCCAGCCTCCAGAATTATGAGAAAATAAGCCACCCAGTCTGTGGTGCCTTCTTATGGCTGCCCTTGACATCTAAAACAATATGTAAATTATTTTAAATTGGTTAGTCTTAATATTTACCCAGGGTGTTATTCAGATTTTTGGCATGAAATGGAACTGAACTCAGATACCTCAAATAGAGGGTTTTATTGAAGGGTGGCTTAGGGCGATATGGGTAGAGGTAGAGGACACCAGAGGCCAGCGCCAATGGAGAGCTGTTACTGTGCCTAGGGCTAAGGGGGCAGGAAACAAATAGCTTCCAGAGCCCAGAGAAAACTAGAGTTTTGGGCAAGAAGCTGTCCAGTGGGAGCTGCTGCTGTGGAAAGACATGGCTGCTATCACAGCAGGGTTGCAGAAACAGGGAAGACGTGAGGAAGAAACACTATATGTGCACTGCCTTCTGATCTCTCTCTCCTTAACAAATCTATTCATACAACCTGTCTTTACTCTTTGTTATTTTTTTCTAATTTGAAAAATTATAGTTGACATAATATTGTATCAGTGTCAGGTGTACAGGAAGCCAGAAAACAAGGCAGGTGGATGATGCTGCCTGCAGGGGTCAGGGGTCAGCTTCCAGGGTTACTAGATGGGCCGAGAAGGGAGGAGAATACATGGTTGGGAGAAACAGAGTCACTCAGCAAAAGAAAATGATCAGCATTATAGCCATTCAGCAGAGTAGAGAAACCCAGGGGCTGGAGTTATTATTTTTTTTCCAGGACCAGCAGCAAAGTCAATACCAAACTGCCTCGTTACTTTTTTGGTCACTTGTGACTTTCCTATATTTTATGTTATGGGGAAAAGGTTTTCCACGAGAAGAAACTTCGCATTTTTAAGAGTTGGAAGACAAATCAGCTCTTCCAAATGCCTCAGATTAGGGCTGTGGAAACGGAGTCACTGAGAAGGGGGAGCAGCCCTCCCGCTGCTTCCCAGCAGCTCCGTGGGAAAGCTGATGCTGGATCTAGGGCTCACAGGTCACTACACTGATCCCTGCCTTGACCTCATGATCACATTTCTTACCAAACTTGCAGTCTACTTGTTGAGCTTCAGTATAAGGTTTGAAATACAGTTATGAGCCACCTAGTGTTCTGGCCAACGATGGACCACATACATGACCCTGGTATTAAATATAACATATGGTAGCACACCATAGCGCCCAGGAGTGCGGAAGGCTAGACCATCTAGGTTTGCGTACGTGCGCTCTACGATGTCTGCGTAAAGAGAGGATGGCCTAATGACATGGTTCTCGGGACGTGTTCTCATCACGAAGCAGGGCATGACTGTAAAATCAATTCTTTTAAAAAGTTAATTGAGAAGCTTCTCTAGGAATTTACTGAGAAAGCAAAGGAGAAAAAAGGGAATCACGGTTTGTTATAGTTTATTTTTAGACATGAGTAAAGAAAGACTCTGGAATTCAGAAGCAGCCAGATGGCCAGCATTCCTTTCAGCTGTGGTCAGTTTATGGCTAATCTACAGGCCAGTCTGGAGGAGGATCCCTGGGGTACACCCTAACCCTGGGGCCATAGCCCTGGCAATGCTCCAGCCCTTCTCTGCATCCTTGGTTTATCCTTCCTGTTTCCTCGCTCATCAAATATTTATTGTCAACAATGGGCAGGACCGTTCTGCTTGCACACAGTGTGATGGGGTAATGAGATAGTTGGAATTCCTCCTGTTATTGATGGGGAATGCTGATGGCATGAATAATTTCCTCTTTTTATAAATGGGAATTTAATTATTAATGCCTTGTTTAGGCAGTGACAAAGGTGTTATCTGTATGTGGATACACTGCAATTGGAGGCCTTGGCAGGCCTGAGGCTAGAAGGCCAGTCTAGGCTTTGCAGGGTTCTTGAAATAAACTTGCTTAATTGTCTAGAAGAGCAAGTGTCTTTATCTATCTGGCTAACTAGCTAGCTATTTATCTACACATACATACACACATGCACATATTCTGTATTTTCTGTCTGAAGAAATTTTTATCTAAAACATATCCAGGAAAACAAAGCTGAATTCTAAATCTGAATCCTAAGAAAGTGCCGTCACATCAAATCAGTGAGAAACTAGTCCTTTCATACTCGAATACAACATTAATTAAATTCTTCGCATCACTGGAGGAATGTTTATTCATATAGCAAGGATTTTTTTGTGGACTGACAACTCACATTAGTTCTTAACAGACCATAGAAGGAACATGAGGTCTTTAACTCAGTGTTTCAATTTTTATGGCTTTCTTTGAAGGCATTCAAGGCTCCTGTTGGAAGAGGTGGATAACACACCTCTTCCCCCCAGCTGACCCCTCCCTCCCACAAAGAGAAAGTGAAAACCAAACACTATAATGTATTTCTCAAGGAAGAGAAGTTTGGGTTACTATTTTTTTTTCTTTCTTTCTTGAAGATCCAATTACTGTCTCTGTTTTATTCTTCTCAGCTTCCTAGGGAAACGGAGCAGGGAGTTGGAGCAGGTGTCTCTTTCTAGGGTGGAATGAGATGTGAGCTGAGTTTCAAGGGAAGCAAGTGTCTAACTTACGTGGAAGATAAGCTCCTGTGATTTTGATGAATGCAGGAGTGTCGTAAAGCAGGCGTCTCGGATGAACGTGCCCCTGGTGAATCACCTGGGGTTTTGTTAAAGTGCAAATTCTGATTCCGCAGGTTTGGGCTAGGGCCTGGGATTCTGCATTTCTGACACCTTCCCAGGTGAAGCGAGAACTGCTAATCCAGGGACCACATTTTGAGGAGCGAGGATTATTGGACGAGACAGCTGATCTTTCAGGTCCTGGATTTTTAAGATAAGTAAGCAGTAGCTATGCTTTAATACTTCTGGTTCTTTATACTTCTTTTTGGTTATCAGAATGAATGCATACATTTTTTTCTCCAATCTGCCTCAAACAGATTTTTGCTGCAAAACACTTCATTTTCTTCAACATTTTCTGAGTTATAAAGTAGCTGGGACAAGTTGGCCTCAGAATAATTTTTTCAAAAATTTTAAGGTTGAAAGCTACATTAGAAAATGTAGCCAACTACCTGTGTTACAAGCAAGGGTGTTAAGCACCTTCTCACCCTACTTGGGGTACTAGGTTAGCATGTCCTTCCCAGTCTGAGTCTTTCCTCCTTCATTTACGTCCTTCTCCTACAGCTCTTAGCTATTCAGCCAACCTGCTAACTGTCAGAGCTTCTGGAAAAATGTATTTTTCTAGATGTGACAGGCCAACTGAAGGCCTGTCACATCTTCATCAGTGTTCAGCATTCTCCAGAACAGACATTATTAGTTGTAGCCCACAAGCCCTTCTTGCACTCCCCACTTTACATACTCTTCTTCTGGTGCTAAATATATCCCTTGAAATTGCCCAGTCCATTTTCTCTAAGGCAGCTAGGTCAATTGTTCCAGGGAAATGAGAAGGAACAAAGAGAAGTTGATAGAAGGGGAAAAAACATTAATATTGTTTTTTAATATCCTAGCAGTAATACAATAGAAAACTGCTCCAGAGAGGAGTGAGCACGGTGTATGCATGTAGATGCGTGCAAATGGTAAATAAACCGTACAGATAAACCAGCCCCGCCCACTGCCACCAAACCTGTCCCACACTTGCACAGCCCAGGAGGATGACAAGGCACTCTGAATGTCAGCCACCAATCTAGCCCTCCCTTCTCCTTCTCCTCCTTCGCCCCCTCACAAATGACACAGAACCAAACAAAATGTAAGGATGCTTCGGAAGAGCCCTGATAGAAACCTTGTTCTCACTTCCCTTCTGATACAGTGATGCAGGCCTGAGCTAGCAAGGGATGGGCCTCGGTTCGCTCCCTGCTGGCTGCAGTTAACGGCCCTGATGCCTTCCAGGAGGTTCACAGGGATGGGTAGGTAAATGATCTTCCTGATCAAGCGCTGAAAGATCAATAAGTATTAAAAAAAAAAAAGAAGAAGAAGAAGAAGACAGGAGATGGGTATGTAAGAGAGGGAGGAAGGAATCTCAGACCAATTATTTTCCTACAAAATACTTTATGTGACAACAGCGGCAGCCCCCAAAGGGCAGCATGTAACAACAGAGCCTAATTAGAATGATTTCAGTGTAATCATTAACTCGCATCCAACACCTACGAGAGTATTTCTGTTTAAACTAAAACATGACCTGCATGGTGCAGAGGCCTTGTAAACTGTCTCTGAAATAAAATATGTGACAGGAAAGGTCAGAGCTGCTCTCATTTGAATTTCAAGTAGGGAGCCCGCTCTGCGGTGGCCAGTGCCACAAGCCTGGCGACTCGGCTTTCCCAGGCCTTTCTGCCAGCAGCAGCGGTTGGAGAAATCCTCTAGGATTAATTACTGGGATCGAAAAAACAAGGATTTTTCTTTGCCCGCCTCTGCCCACTTTCCTTTCCCCTCTCCCGGCCAGGACAGAAGCAAGGGTCTCTAATGATGTTTGGGGAAAAAGGTGATTTCCTTTGTTGTCGCTAGGAGACTGAAGGTCACTGCTGAGTGGCCTGATCTGCCTGATCCACTTACCTGCTGGCTGGCTCCTGGGCCAGGCCTAGCCCAGGCTGGCCTTCCTAGCATGTCCTCCTGCCAGCCAAGCAGGGGAGGGTTTGCTAATAAACTCTCTTCCCAGCAAGAGTGATGCCAAGGCATCGCCTTCTGCTGGGCTGCGTAAAAGCAGCTATCAAATCAGCAAGATGCAACTTGATTTGCAGGTCTCCAGTGAAATTTAAGAAGGCAAACTAAAACGTTCAGGGAAAAGCAAGCACGAAAACATTTTTTAAGGAAAGCATTTAAAAAGTCAGAGACAGACATAATAATAAAAAAAAAGTTGGCAGGGAAGGTTTTATTTATTTATTTTGAAACATTGCAAAGAGCTCTGTGAGCAGCATTTATCTGCCTTTTTTCTTTTTTTAAAGGCAGCCCTGTAAGCGAGTGAGTTGAATTCATTTTCTTTTTCCTTCTGTGACTTTTTAGAGCATTATATACACCGATATCTTTTTTTGCACTTCTGGGAATTTATAAAACTATAACATTTAGTTCATAAGCCTGACTTGGTGAAACCTTCTTTCTCTTCTCCCTTGGCCCATCCCTTTCTCTCTCCTTCCTCACAAGCCTTGAATGCAGGGCCTGTCTGTGTTGCACACCCCAACTGGCCCTTTCCATTTCTTTGTAATACTGGGTTGGCCAAAAAGTTCATTGAGTTTTTTCTGTAAGATGGTTCTAGTAGGGATTGGTTGTCTTTAACTTCATTTGAAACAATTTTGTTAGATTGTATTGTGATAGCTGTCATATCAGTGTGCCTTGAAAAAAACTTATTAAAATTGGTGAATTTTTGTGCAGCTATTTTAATATTGAAGATGGAAGAAGATACGCAACATTTATGGTTTATTATGCTTTATTATTTCAAGGAAGGTAAAAACGTAACTGAAGTGCAAAAAAAACGATTTGTGCAGTGCATGGAGAAGGTGCTGTGAGTGATCGGATGTGTCAAATGTGGTTTGCAGAGTTTCTTGGTACTATTGACATTTTGGCCAAATAATTCTTTGCTGTGGGGCTGTCTTATGCATTGGAAGATGTTTAGCAGCACCACTGGCCTCTGACCACTAGAAGCCAATAACGGGAGATAGCCGACATACTCAAAATATCCAAATCAATAAAGTTAGTGGTGAAAATGAAAAATGTATCTTTTAGTTTATGGAAAAAAACTAAACGGACACTTTGGCCAACCCAATACTTTCTTCATGTTTTCTTTTTGGTTTGTTTTTCAAATCCTTGTCCTCACTTTCTTTAATACAAATACCTGAAAAGGATGAGAAAATTCAAAATGTATTTGGCCGACAGCAGAGACAAAAAATGGGTTTGGCAAACCGCAGACACAAGTCATGGGACCATTCTGCACTGAGGAGGGTTTCCGTGGTTGGTGCTTTCAGGGAGACAGTATTCACGGAACACTTGTTAAAGGGGGAAGGCAGATTTTATTCAAGACTATTGCAGGGGAGGGCAGAGTATTGCAGCAAGGGGGAGACTGAGCTTAACTCTAAATACAGTAAAGACAGCTGGGGATTTGTAGCTATATTTGGGGGGCGGGGGTCAAACAGTAGATGGAGAATAAGAAGAGATGCCAAAGGTGGGGGATTCTTGCTAAGTGGCCTTACAGGACCCTTGCTTAAGGTAAGAGTCCTGTAAGGACTCTTAAGGATTTAGGTGTCAAGGGTGGGGGATTCTTGCTAAAAGCAGTGCAAGGTGGAGGCCTTGCCTGGTGGGCTCAAAGGAGCCTAACTCAAGTTTGATCAAGACGGGAGTCTTTGTCAGCACTGTCTTCTCAGTGTCTTTCACTGAGCTGGCCAGCTGCAGTGTTCTCACGCCACCAACGTTGACACGATAGGGGACAGAATTATGTGGCGCTGAACTGATTCACACTACACACCCCTATGTAATTCCTAAACAGATCTTAATTTCTGAGGCAGCTAACATTGGGAAAAAATGATTCCAAAACATGTTTAACTCTAGGTTTTAAGACTTTAATTGCTTTTGGTTTCTACCCCTATAGTATTAGAAAGATCTGCCCTTGGAGCTAGAAAACACAGTTTAAATTCCAACTTTGCAAACGTCTGTGATACTCAGTGTAACCAATCTATGGGCCGAGCTGACTTTGCTGCGGTCCAAGTTGGAGAACACTGTTTTTCTCTCGCCACCTTCAAGCAAGCTATGTCGAAACCCCCCTGCTTTTTACCCTGAGGTTCCACAGCTTTTCAGAGTCTTTCCGCTGTCAGAATTTATTGACAATTATAGCTTATTATCAGGCATCAAATTCCACTCCAGTCCATTTTAAAACTGGAAGCTCACATATAACTGGAAGCTTTCTCTTCCTCTCCACCCCTCACCCCATCTCCATCAGCCATCATCTCTGGCCAGACCTGCAATGAGGAAGTAATCAGGTGTGGCTTCCTATATCCTCCTACTTTCTTTGTTCATTATCTCTTTCTGTCCCATGGGTCCTCCAGAGTTAGGGGTGGGGGAGCAAGGAAGAAGAAGACATAAAAGTTTCCATCTGGCTGGTACTATTTGCAGTTTTCCTTTGGCTACCATGGCACCTATCAGGTTCTCCATGCCATTTAGGGATCCTTCTTAGGGAGCCCATGGGGACCCCTGCAATGTGCAGTATGCTCTTCTGTTCTCTTATACTCCCCCTCAAGTCTTGCCTGTGGTGGGCTACCTTCCCACCCCCAGCCTCAGAGTTCTGGAGTCTTCTTGCCCTGACAGGAAGCCCTCTTGGGTCCTAACCAATTGAATAAGACCAGGCTCCCTTCTCAGCCTATATGGGCTCATAGGAGGCCCACACATTCTTGCCACACATGAGCTAGAAGGACAAGCTGGAACCCTACTCTCTTCAGAATTCTCTGAATTTCTGGCCTTGAGGCAGCAACCACATCCTGGTTTGTTAAGTTCCAAACATCAAGGACACATGCCCTCCTTCCCTGGCATTCTCGATCTATACATCGCTGTGTGGCTACATCGGGATGGACTGGTGACTTTCTTTGACTCAGCGAGACTCCAGCCAAGGACTGGAACCTCAGTCTTATCCTGTAGCACTCCCAGTTGGGCTGATGACTTGCCTGTTTGTTCTCGCTCTCAACAAGTCTCTGCGTATATAGGTTGAAAGCTGTGGGGGAGGGGGGATCCACCACTGAGCAAGACATGGAGGGATGGGACAAGTTGCTCCTCTGTATGTGGGGGTACCCATAGCACATTGTCCTTAGCTTTAGCTGCCTTGCTGAGAAAAAAAAAAAAAAGCATAAAATAACATCACCACAGACACAGACCAAGTAACCTCCCTGAGTCTCAATTTTTGTCTTGTGTAAAATGGCAGTAAATGAATGA
This sequence comes from Anoura caudifer, assembly GCA_004027475.1. NCBI lineage: Eukaryota > Metazoa > Chordata > Mammalia > Chiroptera > Phyllostomidae > Anoura > Anoura caudifer. The sequence goes on from PVKU01006434.1 coordinate 33,499, forward strand.
GCCTCCTTTGTTAGGGTTGTCACACGGATGAGATGAGATGATACACTCGGAGGTGCCTGCCGTATCCAATCTCCTCCTTCTTCCCCCACTTTCTTCTTTTTTCCCCTCTTGTTTAATTTTTCTGATTGTCTCCTATGCCCTTAGGTTGACAGGCTGGGGAAGGATCTGATGGAAGTATTGGGGTTTCAATTCAGAAGTTTTAGAACAAAGAAGACAGTGGCCATTTCACTGATGGAAAAGGGAACTTCAGGAGGAAAACCTGGGACTGGGACGTTTCTAGGACCTCTCAGGTGTGAGAGCAGCTTACAGAGGAAGGCAGGCCTGTTTGGTTAGAAATCAGCTTTGCAAGTGTGGTGCAAATGAACTGAGACAAACAGGGAGACGCCCTCTCCATCCCTACTGTTCCCCCCACCCCTTTCCCTGCTCTCCAACCCCCCCTTCTTGCCCCCAGGAATAGGTGCAGCTTAAATGCCTGCTGCCTTGCCACTTTGCTCCTTAGTGGGCTCCTAATTTATAGCATGCAAGGGGGTCGGGGGAGACACCTCAGGGAGTGGCAGCTTCAAATCCCCTCAGTGCTGTATCTATCCCCTGCCTGCCTGTAGTGCTCCTTGTGATAAATGACAGTTTGGGGTGTAATATCTGCTGTGATAGATCACAGAGGAGTATGAAAATTCATAAGACAGTGTTAGGTTGTATTTCACAAGATTGTGTGTGTGTGTGTGTGTGTGTTTTCATTTTTGTAGCCCCATTAGCCCTCTCAGTGATTGCATAGAGTTACGCCATTTTGACAATTTATTGTCTTCCATCTGCTTCATTCTTCCATGCACCGGTTGGAGGGAGATAACTACTTGTCCTCTGATGCCCAGATGGCTGACAACCCCTCTTGTTGCCCTTGAATCTTTTGCCTTTTGCTCCTCTGGGTGCAGCCACAGTGGCCAGGGAAGTGTGTGTGTGTGTGTGTGTGTGTGTGTGTGTGTGTGTGTGTGTGTGTGTGTGTGTAAGAGCATGTTTGGCTTGAGGGCTCTGCCTTACCAATTTCTGGCTGTGCCACTCTCCGAGGTTCTCAGATTCCCAAGGTACTGGACGCAGCTGCCTCAGAGTAGTGCTATTCCCCAAACTGTCTACAATGGGCAAGAGGGTGGAAGGGATGCTGACAATTTTGGAGAGTTTGTTTTCTCTAAGAGAACAGACTACTGGTGGATTATGGAAACAACAAAGATTTTTTTTTCCGTCAAAGTTGAATAACATTGAATACTAATAAATAGCACTTGTGTTCTAAGTGTTATACTAGTCTGATCGTATTCTGGTGGCAGCGGCTGCTGCAGCTGCTGCTGATTGTTCTTTTTCCTCTTCCTCTCCTTCCTTAATTCGAAGGGGCACCCTGAAGGGTGTGGTGGGAAAAACCACTGAATCGGAAGATTTAGTTTTACTTCCAGTTCCACTCTGTTTCGCCATCTGAGTCTAGCTGAAACTTTCTCACAAAACATGAAGCGATTGGACTGGAAATCTGCTGCCCTGAGACCATAAGGCTCTGTGGTTGGAGCTAAGGGGCACAAGGTCTTCTCTGTCCGGGAGAAGCTGTTGGGGCAGTTAAGATCCCTGGAATTCTGTGGTTTGTGTGTGTGAGCTCCTGGTCCTAGTATTTGTGTGTTGAGAACAGGATGATTTGGTCTGGAAGTGCTTGTTGGCGGTCACTACCTTTATGGCAACCATAGAGAACCTCCTCCCGTCCTGATCCCTGAAGAGTTGTGCCTTGGCTGTGCCTCCAAATGCTGTCTTTTCACCTTCAGCCAAATGTTGAGCCTGGCTCGCTCCTTGGAACAACTCCCCTGAATTTCCCACGGGCCCCGCAGAAGAGGGATAAAGGATCTACTTAATCGGTGGGCACCTGGCAGAATTTCCAGCAATATTTCGTGCCGCCCAAGGGGAGCTCACTGAGGATGTTGGGATATAACAAGTAGGCAATGTATGAGGGCGATTTCACCGTAACACTGGGAGGATGAAGGTGCCTTTGCTTGGCAAAGCTCTTGCTTTTATCCTCGAAGATTTAGAACTTTCTACCTTTACAACATAAGACACTGCTATCTACCCAGGTCACTGAGGGGCTTTGTACCTACTGATATGTGAAGGGGCTCCTGCTGGGGAGATCCCATTGCTTCGTGTGATGGGAGAAGCCAAATCACTTAAGACACTATTTTAACTTTTCCACTTTCTCAATGCCCCTTGACTTGAGGCAGGGTTCTATGCAGAAAGCAAAGGTAGAAAAATGCCCCTTGGCTTAAATTTAAAAAACAAGTTTGCTGTTTCCTGCCAGGCCCATGCCAGGCTGTGAGAGCATATGGATGTACTTGGGTTAAAGGCAGCTTGCTGGAAACATTCCAGAGAGTTTGACATAATGAAAAAGGAAGACAACTTAAAGTAGAATTGTCAACATATACTGATATTACTAATTAGGTCATTAGAAAAAGGTTTATAGACATTGTTGCCTTCTTAGCAGACATAAGCTTATTAAAAGCTAATAATGATATGTGTATTATTACAAATATTATACGAAACATTATACTAGTCTAAATTATGATAGGCACTGTTTACCAAGGGCTCTCTTTTGCTGATGAGTTAAAGATGCACTATCATTCTATTGTCAAGTTTGTTTATAAAGCTAGCTTGTTTATTCCCATTTGATAGATGAGGAGACTGATGGTTAGCAGCTAAGAAAGTGACCAAGGTCCCGCAGCACCTGTGGTAGGCAGAATAGTGCCCCCGCAAGGATGTCTTTGTTGGGCTACATAGCAAAGGAGAATTAGTGGTAAATTTGCAGATGGAATTAAGATTACTAATCAGCTGGCCTAAGGAAAGGCGGTTATCCTGGATTCTCTGTGTGAGCCCAGTATAATCACTAGGGTTCTTAAAATGGCTGAGACCGAAGAAGCCAGTGTCAAAGTGATGTGATGTGACAGAGACATGACTGGCCATTTCTTGCTTTGTAGATGTAAGGGGACCACAAATCAAGGGATGTGGGCAGCCCCAAGAATCTGGAAAAGACAAGGAGACAGGTTCCTCTTGAGAGCCTCCTGAGGGAACCCGGCCCTGTTGACACTCCAGACCCACAGAACTATAAAATAATACATTTTCATTGCTTCAAGTCACTTACTTTGTGTTAATTTATTATAGCAGCATTAGGAAACTAATACAGCACATTAGGGGCAGAGCCAGGACTGAAAACAAAATATGAAGTTTTATCCTTATTCCACTATGCAAAATGACCTCTAAATTGCTCAACATATAAAAATAGAGCCAGAAAAAACCTATCTGATTTTCTAAGCTCTTTTCTCTCTCCACCTTTTCCTCATTTTCTCTTATGCTCAGTCTATGTGCTTCCTCCCTCCTTCTCTCCTTTTCCCTAAATTAACAGATTCTTGCTGTAAAAGAAATTGATTCTTCACTCCAAAGTAGGTCATTATAACAAAGGTTTTAAATCATTTGGTCCTCCCATTTGTGAAATATAGACTTCACTTTAATCTTCTGTGCATTACTAGCAGTAAAAAAAAAGGCCTATAATTTGTGAAAAATGGGATTTTTTCCCCTACCATCAATCATCCTGACAGATATGTAAGTTTTTTACTCCTTTTTTACCCTCTGACTCACACCTGGAAGTCAGAAGGATCAGCATTCATCCACACAGAGTACCCTCATTCTGGCTGTACTTCTAGTACTAAATTTAGGGAGTTACTGAAATATTTGGTGCCAGTAGCCAAATAGATGATAGGACCCCCCTGTTTCCTCTGCTCTGATCATTTCTTTTAATCTCCCATTCTCTGTCTTAGGGCTTTAAAAAATTTTTATTTATTATTATTATTTTTATTTTTAATGTAAGCAGCTCTCCTAATCTCTTAAAACAGCTTATTTTGAAAAACTGAAGCTAGGCTTGCTTTGTTGGGATAGTACTGGGATAGTTAGAATTTGTGTTCTCATTTTTGTCCTCAGATGTGTTAGAGAAGCTCAGAGTCCCTGGGGTTGCCTGTTTATTTCAGAAGATCATCTGAACAAACATGGCAGACCTACTTTCATCCAGGACTTAAATGGAAGAGTTATAAAAATTAATAAAATATTTCTGTTAAACTCTAAGATCTGAGTCTCCTGATTACCAAATAGACGCCCTTTGCAACAATCACATTATATTGTGATGTCTTTTTCCTCACCTATCGTCCTTTCTACAGAGGGCAGAATCTTTGGGCATACAGGAACTATGTGTTATATTTTCCATGAATCCCTAGCTCCCAGTAAAGACTATTTGACATACAACTTCATGTAAACTTTGGAATGTGGCGGGCCTGGGTTCAAATCTTGGTCTTCTATTTGCCTACTGTATGCCTTTTGTCTGGTTACTTTGTCTTTTTGATCTGTATTTGGCTCAACTGTTAATTGGGGTGTGGAAACCTACAGTGCTCTGGGGAGAAATAAGATAGTGAAGTTACAGCACTCAGTCAAGTCTCAGCACTGCACAGTGATTAAACACGTGGAGCCCCTTTGCCCAGGTCTGGCTTCCTCAGTTACTAAGAAAGTTACTTTATGGCTCTGTTCCTCAGTTTCCTCATCTGTAAAGGGAGTATAATAATAGCATTTACTACAGAAGGTTGTTGTATGGATTAAATAAGGAAACACATGTAAAGGTGCCCAGATCAGACTTGCACACGGTAATATTATTACTTATTAGCATCAATAAATAATACCATATATTCTTCCTCTGACATTCATCCTCTTTTATTTTATTTAATTTTCTCTTTTTTTTGGAACTTACAATAATACATGGAAAGTGAAAGTTTGTTGATTCTAAGAATTATTCCAAAATCCTTTCCTGTTCTTTGAAACGTTGTAACTAAAATGTGAGCAAAGATCCAAAGTCAATTCTCCACCCTCATATTTTCTTAAGGTCCAAAGGGAGAGAGACTGTAATTTTGAAAAACCATGTTCCAGAGCTAATGGAAGTAAGACTTCCTGTGGCAGAAAAAGTAATTTTTTCTCCCACCCTGGATCAGACCCAATGTTTGTAACAAATAGAACTGCTGTGGGCTTTGCACTTAAAACAACAACATCTTTGTTTGAAAAATTATATATACATATGTTTAGCTTTCTAAATAACAGTGTCACAATATGGTGTGCCAGAAACTGCAGTCGCTCTTGTTTTTTTTTTCATTGCTAGAAAAAATTTTGCATAACCTAAAACTGCACTTGTGTTGGAGAGCAGGATTGTCAGAATTTTAATTGTTGATTCTGTCCTCCGTGTGTCCTTATGAAGTCCTGTGTGTGTGTGTGTGTGTGTGTGTGTGTGTGTGTGTGTGTGAGATATGCTCTGAGCGACCTCTTCCATCCTATGGTAAAATAGCCCCCTCTTTCAAGTCTTCCCTATTCTTTGGTAGAAGAGCCAAACTGAGGGTGACATCTCCCTTTCCTGTCAACTGCCTTTCCCCATCAATATCATGGCACGTCTGAAGGTTTAAAATAAAGCTATTTTTGAGTTATCCAATCACAAAAAGCATCTGAAAAATGTCTGAGCAGCTGAAAAACAACCCTCCCCGCTTTACATGCTCTGCTTAACTCTGAAACTCCTGGATGGAATCTGAGCTGAGAACAAACATGAGGAATCACAGAACAAGTGGTAATTGTTTTCAGCCAGTCAGAAGTGCCTGAAATCAGTGTACCTTTGACCGATGTGATGCCCTACTCCCCAGCAGCCGGGAAACGAGTTCTTCACAGTGACTTTTCCTCAGAGTTCCACAACTGGGCTCTGCACATGGGGGGAAGTTCTTCAAAGAACATGGGTGGAGTACAGTAAAGGCACTTCTTGAATGGGAGCAAGGTATAAAATTTGGTTGGTGAAGTTCAGTGATTCAACCGGTGGTGGCATCCCTAAAGGCCAAGGTTACAATGACGTGATTTAATACCTGAGCAGTGGTAAGATGAGGCACCTGAGCTCATGGCCTTATAGGATACAGAATGTTAGAGGGAGTGGGAACTTCCAATCCTCACTTTACACCTAAGGAAACCTGAAGTCCTCAGAGATGTCGGGGTCACTCCTGCTGCATCTATTGTTTATTGTTTATAGTTGGCATCTGGAAGAAGCTCAAGTTTCCTCTGTCCTGCTCCCTCCCTCCTTGCTTTAGGAGTAAAGAAAGATGGGTCAGGTTCAGGTAGTCACTCCATTTCCAGGAAGGAAAAGAGCAATGACCAGTTTCAGGCCTTGAAATGTCCACAGCTCTAGGGGAGGGACTGCCTTTGCATTCTCTTAGAAGTTGTTCTCTGTCTTCTAAAAACTTGGGGAAATGTGAGCATCTCATGTCTGTTCTTACCCTTCCATTCTTTTCAAAGCCTCCCAGAAATTGCTATCCAACTCAGAAGAGAGCAACATGCTTGCTCATACCAACTTTCTGGTGCACAACAGAAACTGGAGAACTCTTGTTTGTGGAGTGTGTGTGTGTGCACACATGTGTGTGCACAAGGGAAAGGGCACGGAAGCCCATCTCTCACCAGCCAAGGCTACAGTAGAAGTTGAAGTTTTGATTTTGGGAAATGGTGGTGCACCAGGCCTCTGATATAGTTTGGTTCTAGAACACCTTAGAGCTATAGAGGCTGGTCACAATGGCCTTCTGTCTATTCCAGTCGGGTTCTCCACAGTTCCACATTGGGGTCTGGGACCCCTGCCTGAGCCCTAGCTGCAGGCCAGACCCATCTTGGCCTCAGTCTCCAGCTCACTGTAGCCCAGTCAGTAGTAAAATACTAACTTGCTTTGTCCTTTATGCATTTCCTCCTTTCTGCAACCTTGTGCAGAAGGGTGACTGGTTGAGGGAGAGTGGTAGTAGGACTGGACTGGGCAGCTAGGAGACTTTGTTTTGTCTTCTAATCCTCTATTTCTATCTATGTAACCCATTTTTGCAATGCCTACACTAATCATGCTGCTCAGTCCTTTTGCATTTAACACAAGCAGGCCCAATGTTGTATGGCAGGCACAATGGGGAAGGGTCTATGTATAATAACTCATTTAATCTTTACAACCCACCTTTGATGAAGGTATGATTATAATTATCATTTTACAAGTGAGGACATTAAGCCACCAAGAGGCTCAGTGTCTTGTTCAAGTCACACAGCTTGTAAGTGGAGGAACTGGGATTCAAATTCCGAGTAACATGCTGGTAACCGCTGCACAGCACCACCTACGTGGGCCAGAACTGGATGGAAAGATAGGACCTGCCCTCAGTAATGGTGTTGCCATAGCTACTGTCACTGCGCCTAGTGCCCTTCCCAAGAATATTCTGCCTTGATAGTAAAAGCTGGATCCTTGCCAGATAATTCCCAGGAAATCCCTTGATTCTCTTGATTCCTCAAGCCCTTGAAAACTCCATTTTGACTTTTCTATGTTCCTTCTCATTTTATGAATCCAAAGTCTTTCTTGGTGCCCTGATGATCCTTGTTATCGCCACTCAGAGTGGTGTCAGCCATGTGCGCTACACCCGCACTGCTCCACAGCAGAATCTGCATTGCTGAATCCCCATTCAGAATGTTCATAAAGGGATGTGCAATTCTCTTTGACCCAGTTGGAAAATATAAAATTATTTCCTGTGGAAGCTTTTCAGAATCAGACAGATTTGCCTTTGCTCTCCACTTTGCCCCTTTTATAATTCTCAGGCAAGTTACTCGCCCTTTCTGACTCCGCCCTGTGAGATCCGCACAGTGGCGGTTATCGCTGTCCTGCAGAGCGGTAGCTCTGAGGGATAAACGATACAAGCAACTGACGTATCTACCACAGTTTCTAGCGTATTGGTGGGTTCACAGATTTCAGGTCACTGCCTCTTTTATGGCTCTGTTTTGGGAGCTGATAGGGTGTAGCTGCTATGGACTGGGCAGTCTGCAAGTGCTGTGACGGGTTCTCTGGGAAACCAAGAGAGCGGGTTACCGAGAGGGACAAAACACTTATGGCAAATGGTGCTCCAGCAGCTGGAGACAGGTGCTGGGGTGGGGGATTGCAATTAGTGGGAAACAGAGAACAAGACGGAATTTTCTTCACTAATAGTGAAGGAAAACAAAAATGCCCTTTTCTTCCTTTGTCTCTTCTCAGAAGGGGCAACCAGCTCACTTTTCAGAGTGGACACTCAATATATGTTGTCGACTGACAGACCACAGAATGTTATAGAAGGTTTGCAGGGCAGGGAATATAATATTAATATCTGTGTAACGCTTTTATGTTTTAATTTTGGTGGAGGAAGCCTGAAGCCTGGGGCAAAAGCTAGTGTTTTCATTTGTTTCACCTGAAGTTATATTAGTAGGGGCCCTCAGGGTAAAGAAGAAAAGGATTAGGTTTGGGAGTGGGAAAGAGTATGAAGAAGTTGTAATAAAATATATAAGTGCAAGAGCTTGAGGAATAGACACAGATGAGTTTCAGTCAGAGAATAGAAGGATATGGCACAAAGACGTTTTGAGGGGGAAAATACACCCATAGGGTAGGCTTTGCTGAATGGAAGAGAGAACGCGAGAAAAGTAATGAAAAACGTTTAATATTGTGGAGCTCCCTAAGAGATACACAGATATTGTTGTTTTATGTTGATTGAGGGCCCGTCATGTACAGGGGCTGGTATGTTCTTGAAAACCTAATGTATGAAAATGTGGTTGAGGGAAAAGAATAAGCCTAACATACATGAAGGGAAAGGTGGATTTTGCTCTGACCTGTCCAGGAAATGAGTTAATAAAAGAGTATTTGCTTTGTAAGTTCTTAACAAAAATCATTTGTAAATGAGTTGAAGCAACTTGCAAAGTCTGTGGTCTACACCATCACAACCGCACCCTCACTTAAGCAAACTAGAGGGCAGAGTTTTCAGGAAAGGGATTTGCAATTTTCCTGACAGGAGGACCAATTTGTAGTATTAACATCCACAGAAGATATCCATATCTCCATTTATCAGAAACTTGTCAAGAACTGTCCCATTGAAGTTATAAATTACTCATTAGAAATCAATATATTTGGTGATCCTTTGCCACTATCTGAACCCTGTTAATTTTCACTCCCTAATATCTTCCGTATAGCTGTTAGGGCTAAATGCAGATAACTCATCAGACAACCACAGTACTGTTTCTTTTTTTCCAGTATCAAGTGACACCTGATGATGGTAGCCATGGCTTAAACATGTTATTAGAATGAAAACAGACTCACCAATGCTGGCACCATGGGCTGGATGTTGGTGGATTTTAGCCACACCACTCTCAACGCCAGGAGAGGGAAGACAATGAGGCACTGTAAGGAAGATGGGCTTATTCAGGAGTTCTGAATGTTACACTCAGTGTCGGCGTCCTTTCTGCGGCGTCTGTGGGCGGGGGTCTATTTCTGCAAGTGGTTATTGGGCTGCTCTGGCTGTAACAAAAGGTTTTTTTTTTTTTTTGGTTTGTTTGAAATCAACCTATTAGCTCTATATCTATATTCAAGAATATTCCAGAATAGGTCTGCTTCATGTAGTTAAAGATAGTGAAGGTAACTTGATTTATTTTTTGACTTGGAAAAAAATCCTGTTTCTACTATCCCATGCACAGTTCTTGCTCTCTGTACTATCAGGTTGGGCTTCGCTGCGGTAACAAACAAACCCATTAGCTATGTCACTCTGAAATTTTGTTTCCTTTATGTAACTTGGATACTTGTGTTGCATTTTTGAGGGCTAATACTTGTATTATTATTGATTAATTATTGTATTGTTTTGCAGAGTAAGCAAAAGAGTGATGTCATGTGTTTAATGGCTATTAGACTATTCTCTTTGAGTTGAATGATTTCCCTGATTGTAGATTTTTAACTCACACTCTACTAAGACTAGTTTACATATGTATACTGTGTTATCACCTGTCTCAAATCCACCAGGGCTTTTGCCTCTGCTGTCCCACCCTGTCCTCCCCCTGAAAGGCACTTCCCCTAGATGTCTTTGTGGCTCCCTCCCTCAGGGTTTCCAGTTCATTACTCAAACGTCACTTTCTCAGTGATGTCTTCCTTCAGCACTACACCTACAGCTGCAAGACAAACAAAACTCTTCAAAATAATTTCCGCTAAACATTCCCAGTCCTCTCCCCCGTTTTAAGCACTTATCTCTAGCATACTCTACAAGTATGTTTCTATTTCCATACCTTACTTGTTGCCCATCCTTCCCCATTAGAACAGTAAGTTTTATGAGGAAGGAGCAGGGTTTTTGTGACCTAATCAGGGCTGTATTCTGAGCCCCTAGAACCATGCCTGGCACATATAGTACTCCAAAATGTTGAATGAATTTTTGTGACTGATATTCTTGTGGCCCAGTATGTTGACGAGGGCTGAACAGTATCTTTTCTGGTGAGTTTGGTTTATTGGGCTACATGATGGGAGAGGCTTGATAGAGGGCTGGGCTCCTTTCATTGGGATATCGGTACTGGATAAGAAGACTTAGGTCATCTGCTTAGGTGGCTGGAACTGATGTGGACTCAGATGTGGGCATTGGTGCATCCCAACTGCTCATTCGTGTTTCTCCTCTCTGTAGGTGTCTCTCTCTGTCCCCCTTCTTGCCACGGGGTTGCTTCCGTCTTCTCCTACTTTTGCTCTTCAGGAGGCGTCCAGGTTTGGATGCTTTATAAATTACACTGCTGAGGATAATTCTTAGTTTTCCAAGTTGGAAAACAGAAAAATGCTACCGTAAGGTCTATGACAGAGAGATGCTCGTGCTTGCATCAAGGATGCCAAGCTGATTAAACTTGGTGCACAGAGGGGAAGCCTGAAGCAGGAGTGAACAGATGAACACAGGTTGGGGCTATAAAAGTGGGTTTGTAGTTGTGAGCATGCATAACACACCATTTATTCTTGTATTATTATTGATTAATTATTGTATTGTTTTCCACATGAATAACCGGAAACCTGCTTTTGCCCCACTAGGTTGTTAGGGCATTCTCAAGGGAGCCCATGGGAAACACAATGTAGTGGACACTGCCCTACTTGGAAGAATGAAGGTTGGTTTGGGGATGGCCACCGTTGGCGGAGATATTCAGGCTGGCACTTTGAGGAACTTCTTTAGTATTACTGGGGCCATTTAATCGAGCAGCGGGGAGATGAGAGAAGAGTTAGGCAAAGGGTGAAAGATATGTGTATTAGTTTCCCAGAGCTGCTAGAACACATTACCACAAGTTGGGTGGCTTAAAATAACAGAAGTTTGTTGTTTCACAGTTCTGGAGGCTGGAAGTCTGAGACCAAGGTGTCAGCTGGGTTGTTGGTTCCTGCTTAGGGCTTCAAGGGAGAGTCTCTTCTAGGCATCTCATCTAGCTTCTGGGGATTGCTGGCAATCTTTGGTGGTCCTTGGCTGCTGCTGTATCCCACCATCTCTGTTTCATCTCCACATGGTGTTCTCACTGTGTTTGTGTCTATGTCCAATTTCCCCCTCTATAAGAACATATTACTCTAGGGGCTCACCTTATACCAGTGAGAACACATTTTAACTCATTCTATCTGCAATGACCCTATTACCAAATAAGGTCACATTCTGAGGTCCTCAGGGCTAGAACTTCAATACATAAATTTTGAGGGGAGCACACTTCAAGACATTACACACAATTCAGGCACAAATGCATTGTGGGTATTTAATATGCGGATGAAAGGATTCCAAGTTCACTATCAGCTCTCAGGCAAAGCACACTCAGTACACTGATTTGTGCAATGCTGAATTGTGTAGTCTACAACATCCTAAAATATAGTGTAGACAAATTTATTGTCTATGCCTCTGTAAGCATTTGCATAATAATAATTCATTCTCAAATTATGCAATCACCTTGCTTATCAGAGTGTTGCATGGCTATTACCTCTTGACCAAGCTCACATGTTCTCTTTACGAGGAGTCCCGCAAACTTTTCACATTGTAATTGGTATGTTTTGAAGATGAACTTTATATATTTTTTTCCTACTGATATCAGAAGCAAGTCATTTATTTATTTTCATTTGTCATTTCAACAAATATTTAATGAATCCCTACTGTTAAGGGAAGACAAATCAGACTCCTCTTTACTGCAGCGTCAGGCAGGTCGAGTGACACACACATGTAAACACTTCAGTAAAGTGCTGGACACCGAAGGAAAAATCTGGGCAGTTTGTAAGAGGAGCTTTCTAATTGCTCTGAAATCTCCAGCTAACCTGAGTTGGGGACTCAGTGCTTTCACAGGAAGGCATGGCTTCTGCTGCTAGCATGTCTCCTCACCATAGAGTGAGAATAAGAACTCAGTACTGGACGCTTTTTGGAGCTCTCCACGGGCAGTTCTGATCCACTGATTGGAGTCCCTGATTTTATGCATCTGTAAAATTCCTAAATGAAAGATACCAGAACAGTTAAGTGAGAAGTCATGATTTGAAAGTTCATATTTAACAGACTTAGGCGCAGTTGGTCATGATGCATCATGAGGCCAGATCATTTGTGCCAAGGATGGCACTGTTCCGAGGTACAGTCTATGCCTTTACTCATCCCCTCCCTATGAAGAGTGAATGGAAGAGGGGGTGCTGAGGGCTCACAGGAGAGTCCCTGAGAAGTGGTGTCAATGGGCGGTAGGCAGTTCTTTTTTTAAAGTCATTTAAAAAAATTAATATTGCCAGGTGTGTGAGCCTGTGAAGTCATTACTGTCAGGTGATACCTTAATTAGCAATTACTATCTTAGCAGGAGTAACTTACAAAGTGTGAGAGGAGAGAGAATAACGTGGGTGGTGAGGGTGGCGGTGATGCTGGGGAAGGTATCTTGAAGGACAGGGGTATAGGATGGGGAGAGGCTTGATAGAGGATGTGGAAGGCATTGTTTTGTTTTGGTTTTGGTGGTTTATTTTTTGCTATGCAAAATTTTTGTCAGGTACTGGGTTGTTAACTTGATTTTAGGTCTCTTTCAGGAAACAGAAAATGATTTCTTAAAATTATACTTTATTGGTTATGCTATTGTAGTTGTCCCAATTTTCCCCCTTTTGCCCCTCTCTACACTCCACCCCTCACTCCCTCAGGCAATCCCCAGACCATATTCATGTCCATGGGTCATGTGTATAAGTTCTTTGGCTCCTCCATTTCCTACACTGTACTTTCCATCTCCGTGGCAGATAGTTACAGATAGTTTCTATTCTGTAACTACCTATGTGTATTTCTTCATCCCCTCACCTCTTCACCCATTCCCCCACAACCCCCTCCTGTCTGGCACCATCAAAATGCTCTCTGTATCCATGATTCTGTCTCCACTTTTCTTGTTTGCTTAGTTTGTTTTTAAAATTTGATTGATAGATATGTATTTATTGTCATTTTATTGTTCATAGTTTTGATCTTCCTTTTCTTAAATAAGTCCCTTTAACATTTCATGTAATAAAATAGTTTGGTGATGATGAACTCCTTTAGTTTTTTCTTGTCTGGGAAGGTTTTTTTTTTATCTGCTATTTGATTCTAAATGATAGCTTTGTTGGGTAGAGCAATCTTGGTTGCAGATCCCTGCTTTTCATGACTTCGAATATTTCTTGCCAATTCCTTCTAGCCTGCAAACTTTCTTTTGAGAAATTGGCTGACAGTCTTATGGGAACTCCCCTGTAGGTAACTGTGTTTCTCTTACTGCCTTTAAGATTCTCTTTATCTTTAACCTTTGGCATTTTAATTATGATGTGTCTTGGAGTGGGCCTCTTTGCGTCCATCTTGTTTGGGACTCTGTGCTTCCTGGACTTGCATGTCTATTTCCTTCACCAAATTAGGGAAGTTTTCTTTCATTATGTTTTCAAATAGATTTGCAGTTTCTTGCTTTTCCTCTTCTCCCTCTCGCACCCCTATGATGTAACTGGTGGACATCTTGAAGTTGTCCCAGATGCTGGTTATACTATCTTCATTTTTTTAAATTGTTGTTCTGATTGGTTGTTTTATGTTTCAAATCATCGATTTGGTTCTCGGCTTTATCCACTCTACTGTTGTTTCCCTATAAATTGTCTTTTATTTCAATTAGTGTATCTTTTGTTTCTGACTGGATCTTTTTTATGCTGTTGAGGTCCTCACTAAGTTCCCTGAGCATCCTTATAACCAGTGATTTGAACTGTGCATCTCATAGGTTGCTTATCTTCATTTTGTTTAGCTCTTTTTCTGGAGTTTTGATCTGTTATCTGTTCTTTTATTTGGCCCATGTGTCTGTCTCATTTTGGCAGCCTCCCTGTATTTGTTTCTGTGTATTAGGTAGAGCTGCTATGACTCTCCATCTTGGTAGCATGGCCTAGTGTAGTGGGTCCTGTAAGGTCCAGTGGCACAGCCTCCTCTGTCACCTAAACTGGGTACCCAAGGAGCACCCTCTGTGTGGTTGAGTACACTCTCCTCTTGTAGTTGAGCCTTGGTTGCTGTTGGCAGATCAATGGGAGGAATTTACCCAGGCTAGTCAGCTGCAATGACTGCCTGTGACCACTAACTATCATCCTCTGCCTTCTGTGGAGGGTCAGCTGTTCAAGAGCAGAGTGGTGGTGTTCCAATGTGGTCTGTAGCTGTCCACTGGGTGTTCAGGCTCTGGTGTTTCCCAGGTGGTGGAGGCCAAGGTCAGCCCTGACCTGTGTTCTGCCCGGGGCCATCCTGTATGAGCTATAAAGCAATCTGAGATGTTTGTTACTTGTGCTGGGCTTGGAGGTTCCCAGTCAAAGCCAACCTGTGAACCTAGGCTGGCTGCTGATAATGCTGGGCCTGGGGCCACTTAGCAAGAGGTATGTGGCCTGGGGGCTTCCTGAGGCCAGCTATTGTTTGTTTTAGAGCATTTAGGAAGTTGTGAAGCATGAGCCAAGACCCTCCATTCATATGGAAAAGCCACTGTTAACAGCTTGGGTGGACCTTTAAGTTGGTTGGGACAGAGTGTCAGTAGATCTCCAGGGTGAAGCAAACAGTGTGAGCCAGGTTGGTGGAGCCTCAGATATGGCACCAGCCTGCAAGTTCTGTGGCTTTGTGAAGGGAGGGTTTAGAAAAGGGACAATGGCTTCTTCCTACCTTTCTTTCTGGGAGAAAACTGTTCCCCAGCTCTCACCTTGATGCCAGATACTTCAGCTCCTCCTGTATGCCACTGGTGCCTTTCAAGCTGCCACCCAGATGTTGGAGCTCAGAGGGAGTGAGTCTGAGTAGGTCAGTCCATGTGTGGGTTCTTTAAGAGGGACTGCTTGGGACTCACGAAGTTTCTTCTACCCGCTCAGTCTTCTCTAGTTTTTGCAGCCAGAAGTTATGGGGACCTATCCTCCTGGCACTGGAACCCTGTGCTGGGGGAGCTGATATGGGGCTGGGACTCTTCACTTCTGAGATACCCCTGCAGAATTTTTATCCACCACATAAGGGTGTGAGACCAGCCCCTTCTGCATCTCTGTGTCGCTTACCTGTCTGGATGGATGTGGTTTCTTTAATTCAGTGTGACAGACCCTTCTGTGTGGTGTGGGCCCAGCCCCCACTTGGAGATGCACAGGACCCACGCCCATAGATAGGTTCTCTCATGGGTAATCAGATTTGCAATATACCTAAGCTGCTTTTTGCTGAAAACTCCCTCACCCTGCAAATGCTTACTGTAACTTCCTAAAATCCATGCTGAACCTTGCAGGGACCAGTGTAACTGGCTGCCTAATCATTTGCTAATATCCTCCTTCTGTGATATGATTAGGGGCATTGGCTCCTATTGTTGTAACCAGGGCTTGGTGAGTGAGAACCATCTTGGAATGTGAGGAGAGATGTAGAATAAAGGCCTGTCATGGCGGAGGCCACTGCTTTTGCTCCCCTTAAGAGAAAAGCCATGTTGTCGTCCTTTTTTCTCCACTGGACTCAGTAGTCCGTGTGTATGTTTTATTTCATCTATAATGATGTGGACACTGCTGGCCGGTGTCTGCATCAATTCAGTAATTGTCAGACTTCCATTCAACTTGGTTTCTGAAGGTTTTGAGTAATGGTTGTTCTATAAGTTAGTAGTAATTTTGATGTGGTTGTGTGAGGAGGCAAGCCATGTTTATTATGCCTCCATCTTAACTGGAAGTAAAAGGAAGGATTTTTTAAAAAATAAATTTGAGGGTGACAATAATCCTTTTCAGCTAATGCTGGAGCCCCTGCCTGTCTCACCAACAACAGGAAGTTCAGCATCTCCCTTCCTGTGACTTTGTGGAAGGCAGTTGGGGATATGTTCTGGTCTGTCCTTGTGTGACATACCCCTCCTCTCTCCAGGTGGCTGGAACTGGACTCTACGTGATAGTCTACTGCCACCATTGTCTCATGCTGCAATATGGTTACACTCTTGGGGTTGAGTCCTGCACAATTCCCAGTGGTTGACTAGTCGATCCTGCCCTAGAGGTGTTCTCCAAGGCTATTTCTCATTCCTATGTCTCTAACAACTATTTTGAAAGAAGTTGTTGGTATATGGATTATGGAGTTGCACTTTTGCAATTTTTATTGGATAAAAGGTAGAGTTGAGTAGGATAGGCAAGAATATGTGGTTTCTTTGAAAATGTATTTGATAAGGAGAAAGACATACAAGGAATACATGTGAACAGAAGAGACTATAAATTATCTGTGGGGTCAGGTTTCAGGTTGGGTGTGTCTTTGAATTATTTGCCAGACTCGTGTATGTGTGTGTGTGTGTGTATGCATAGTCTGTCCAGAAGGTATCCAGCTAGGTAATATGAAAAATATAGACATTTATTGAAGAAGATACAAGATACACAGAACACATACATAGGACAATGATGCTCAGTTCCCTTCAAAGTAGGCACCTTGGGACCTCACACAGTTCTCCCAATCACCATGAGCTTCCCCATCATATTTTCATGAATCTCATCAATGGTCTGAAATCTCTTCCCTTTCACAAATGATTTTAGTTTGCGGAAAAGCCAGAAGTCACAAGGTACCAAATCTGGGCTGTGGGGAGTACTGAGTCTCCTGGGTGATTTGATGTTTCTCCAGAAAACTCTGCATGAGATGTGATGCATGTGTAGGTGCATTGTCGTGATAAAGCTGCCGGTCACCAGTTTCCTGTAGCTGCAGCCTTCTGAATTATCACAGTTTCTGCAGAGAAATGTTCATGCTTAATGCAAAAGTTGATGCAGGTTCATTGCTCTAGTTGCTCAGTCAGTTTGAATGCCATGGCCACACAGTATACATCCTTACTCAACAACATCTACTGACCCCACTGAGTAGTACAGTGAGGTTATCATTGTTCACGCATGCACAATCCTGTCTACTCTCTTTGGCTGCCAGGTTACATCAATATTGCACAAACCGTTCTCGTTACATTAATAATGGTTGGGCTTTTCCCCAGACAGACCTCATATATATATCTCCAAGTTTCTGTGTCCTGTGCAGTTGGAATTCTCTTCCTACCTGTGGGGCTAAGATGGATCCATACAGGAGTAGAGGGATTTTATCTGGGATGTAAGGCCAATGAAGCTTGAAAATTTGGTCATCTGGTATAGCATCCTATTTCCTTTGGTTTTGATACACTAAATATCCACTAAAATGTGACCTTAGTCCTAAAATCCCTCAGTCTCTATGTTAGCAGAGTTACCTGAGAAAGGACATGGTGCCTGCCCTTGGAGGGTCAAACTATTTCACTCTGTCACATACCTCCTCGTCCTCATTTTCAGGAACCCAATGAACACACATATTCTCCTTTTATCTACTATTGTGTGTCCCTAGAAAAAGACCTAATAAACAGATTCATAGAAAGTTGTAAATGATGAAACTTAGGTATGTTTCCTATTTTAGGGGCATGAGACTTAAGAGTGGCTAGCCCTTTAAGGAAAATAAATAAAATCTAATTAATTTTGTAATTTCAGGTAGACATGAAACTATCAAGATGTGCTAACCTCTTTGAAGCACCTTAACTAAGAATTGGGTCTTTCTCTAATGATGCTCTTCACTTTCTCTTTGCTGAGATCCCATAACCAAATCTGCAGCCCAGTTACTTAAGAACTGTTATTGCGAAGACTGGCAACAAGACTGTAATTTTTTTTTTTCCAAATCTACCATTCAGCATTCACGTCCAAATTGCTTAAATTTTGTTCTTAACTAAATTTCCATTCTTTCCCAAGTAGGAATCTCAGCATTTGAGATTATAAACGAGGGTAGTAGGAATGGTTTGGTGGTCAGATTCACTTTGTGTATAATCTTTTTAAACTATGTCTTTCAGTAGAAACATTAGTTTCAGGAATGAACAAGCAAATATGTTGTCAGATGTGTGTCACAAAAGGTTACAATCTCCTTTACACAAATCCTATAGCTATTTTTAGGAGAAATCATGATTTTCAAAGTCTCTGCATATGTAAGTTTTCTCTGCTTACAACAGTTATTTATTTTTAATGTATCTTTTACTTATCAATTCTCAGTCTTCTCTGTGTTTATTTTCTCCTAATTGCTTCTAGCCTAATTTTTTTGTTTGTTTGCTTGAATTCTTTTTGAAATGGCTTCACTTGTAGGCACCGACCCTGAGGGAATCTCCCATATGTTTTTCTCTGTCTCTCCGGTTGCCATCCAGCTAGAAGTTCAGAAAAGGGCATAAAATGCTCTTCCTGTGATGCATCGGTGACAATTCCAGTTTCCAGTAGCTGGGAAATATCAACAAATAGACCATGCTTCAGCCATCTCCCTGTGGAAATTCAAAAGAGTTATGACAGCAGTATGGTGAATGGGGCAATACATCGTCACAAGGCAAGTGCCAGTCATGGGAAGTGAGGGCTCATCTGGGCTGCAGGCTAGGTGCTGCAGATGGCCCAAGGCTGAGCATCCCCCGAGCTGTGGCTGAGTGTTGACCCAGCTCCAGATTCATCGCTGCAATCAGCTGTGCTTTGTGCTTTGCCGAGAGTCACTTTGGCCTGTCTGAAGGAGGCAGCTGTTGTAAATTATGAGTGCGGATCCAGGGGATAATTCTTGGCTTTCATCATGCTGTGAAGGCTTCAGCAATTAATTTCTTCTGCTCTCCTCGCAGCCAAGGATTCTCCACATTATTCATCTCTTTGAGCAAAAGCCATTGGTGGCCTCCGAGTTATTTTCTCATTAGGTTTAGAGTGGGAATTACCTGATTGTGGATGGCTTGGGCTTGTAGTTCATTTTGCAGGTGGATTCTGATCAGGTAAGACCTCAGCAGTAACTTAATCTATCTTAAGCTCTCAAGGCATAGAGTTCAGTATGACATTTCCATTAGACACGAAGGTACCAGCTTGGCATTTTCAAAGCCAGAGGCACAACTTCCTGATGTCTTTACCTCTTGAAGTGGCTGGTTTCCCTGTGTGCACATGACCAGACCCAAATAAAAAGCCCAGGACTAGAGAGCTGATCCTGGGCTTTTTATTTCTGTTACTACATGAGAAAACAAAAAAAGCTCCCCAAACTACCCACCTTTTCTTCTGGGAGATGTAACACTTGAACAAACAGAGTTTGAAAGAGCCCTGGATCTAGTAAGCCACAGGGGAGAGACTGCAGAGGGCAGAGGACAGAATTTAGTCCCCAGGGTTCTGTTTCAAGTCCCAGGTGCCCACAGAGAATTCAGAGGCTGAAGATGGGGCTTGTGCAGGACCATTTAGCGTGTTTCCCTGATTGCTTGTTTGTGTTCCTGTGCGTGGGGAGGGCTGACAAATTCCCATCACACACATAACAGTTCAGCCCCCGCACTCCCCTGATTAGAAGAGTTCCCTTTTTACCATCTTTGCCAGGTCCACACGGCTGCCGCATCAGCTGGCAAAGGACACAAATGCTGCTTTTCAAATGAAAGGGATGCTCAGAGACCAGAGAGTCTCATGGAAACAACCAGATCAGTAGGCAGGAAAAGAGGGAAGCTGTGTTCAGATGCCTGTTTCCCAGGAGGGCAGCCTGGACAAGTTGCAACCCCTAGGCATGGGAGTCAGGGTTTTCCTCCTCCCAGGATGAAGGAGTGCTGACTTGAGGGGGATGCTGTGAAGTGGGCCAGGTTGGTCTTCTGAGTTCTTAGTCTCTGTCGTTAGAAACACGCTTAGCACAGCCCATGGCAGAGTAGGCACTTAATAAGTACTTGATGAACAAAGGAATAGATACAGGATGAGTGCCAGAAACCCATCACTTTGGTGCCTTCTTTTTGCAATGCATCTGGCCCTGGTTTTCTGGCTTCTTTTGCCTCTGCAGCAAAATTTCCCTGTTTGCTCTTCCACCACTGCTGAAGTAGTCATCTCATTGGAATGTAACCTGAACAACTCATTCTCTCTGAAGTATAATAGTAGATAATGAACAATTAAATGTGCTACCCTCGAAGGGTTATGCACATTTCACCAGATGACAGGGAACTGGAGACAGAGTATAAATAATGAGAATTAATTCATGTGAAAGGTGGGATTTCTGGTTGACTGAGGCACAGTCTTCAGTCCAGAGGGGGCGTTTATGTGATTTCCCTCATGCCACACTAGGTAGTGAACTTCCATTCCTTCTCTGTCATAATTTTGTTCCTGGATAGAGTTATAGAAGATCCGACCAAGGTGATTGAACTCCGAAGTGCCTGAGTCATTCTGAGGGGAGGTCTTTACATCTCAGAGCGAGATCTGAATTCCAGCCTGGCCTTGGCTGTGCTGGGGACCAGAGGGAGCAGGGCATAACACTGGGAAGTATGGGCAGGTTCATCGCATATTTTTCAGATGTTTCCAATCAAACAACACATGTGTGGGCCTAATGAGTCTTGAAAATAATTTGCAGCTCTGACAGCTTCTTTTTATGGAAGGCATGTGTTGAACACAAAGTCATAACCATCAGATTTTCTTTGGTGGGAGGGAATGAAGAGGCTGGTTCGCTTTGGACTGAGGTAGGGAAGTTGAGCTGCTGGCTGAGAAGACAACTTGGCCAAGGTCATTCAGCAAGTAGCCTCAGTTCCTAGCCTAGCTCACCCTTGTCCTGCACGCCCCATTCTCCCAATTCAAAAGCCCAGCTGCGTCTGAGTCAGGCTCCTTGGTAGGGCTCTGCGGAATGTGGGTGTCAGCAGTCTGGGCTTGCAGAGGCTCTGAAACAATACCAGGTATTTTGTAGCAGGTATGTGCTGAGTGTTCTTCTCTCACTCTCTGCATTTGGGGCATTCAGCATATAATCCTACAATTAGTTCATTAAAAAAATAAAAACTACTTGCAGGTCACCTTTAAAACAAAGGGAGAAGCAATTTTGAATTTAGCAATTTTTCATTTTTGACATTTAGTACCACCTCAAGCTCTGCAGTTACAAATAATGCTGGTGGGAGATGGATCCTTTTATGCACATTTGAAGAAAGAAGGGTTATACATTATGAATAGAACAAGGAGAAAGGAATTGGCTGTATAGTGCAAGATATTTTGAGTACATTAATCAGCCCATCTCTTTTAAAGTGGGAATCATTTTTAAACAGAAAGCAAACAGTTTGTACAATTCAAGTCTGCTTGATATACAGTGGACATACGAGGGCAAAGGGAAGATGAGAAAACACAGGGGATGAGGCATTGAAGAGGGAGTTCCTTAGGGTAAAACAAGGCAGAGGAAAGAAACAAGAAGCATCAAAATGGCATCTAGTCCTGCTAATATTCCCACAGGGCTTGGCACATTGATTCTTTTATAAGGAGCAATTAGGTATCAGCTATGTGTCAGCCCTGAGCATATGGACTCACATTCTATGGGAGAAGACAGGCGCCTACTCAGAGAGTCCCAACAGGACTTGCTATACACAGAACAAGTACAAGGAAGATCTATCAACTGGGAATGCTTTCCTTTACAAGTAATAGAAAACACTGTTAACAGTGTCTTAAATAGAGTTTTGTATCTCTCATATAAGACGAAATCTGGAAGTAGGCAGCTGCTGTATGGGTTTAACACCTCAGTGACATGAGGGCTGATACCTCTGTGATTTTTGGGGGCCCTCCCTCAGTGTTCCAAGATAGCAGCCACAGCTCCAGGAATCATATCCACTTCCAGAGTGGAGGACAGGAGACGGAAGTGATGACTAGGTGGTTCATCATGGGAAGGAAACCCTTTCTGTAAGCTCCAAGCAGATTTCCACTGACATCTCAATAAGCCCAAACTGCGTCATATTCCCCTCTCTTCCTCCCCTTAGCTGCAAGGGGAACAAAGAAAATGAGAACTTAGCTCTGGATTTCTCTTCTAAGTCTTGCTCTCTACCCCAGCAGGCTGACAGGAAATCAGCAGACTCCTTTGCTCCTGGGTTTGGTTGATGGGCAGCACTGGGCAGATGGGAGGGAGGAGGAGAGCAAGGGTGGGGTCTTGGTAAGGGCATCTATTACCTGGGTTCCCACCTTGTGTGGCTGTAGCAGGTAGGCTGCATTTTGAAACCTCTACCAGGTGGTCCTCTCCTTGGTTGTTGGTAAGCATCTGCTTTCCTTATCCTTTTGGGACTAGATATGCCCTAGGGAGGAATTCAGGTTGTCAGGAATTTGAAACCTAAGGCTGGGAGACTTTCTTCCAAGGCTGGGAGTAGTCTGCAGTATTAGTTTCATTAAGTAGTTTGTTCCTTAGTATTTGGTACATTTTTTATATATTTTTTGCTTTTGAGTCTTGTTTTCTTAGTTTCCTATTATGTAATTACAACCTAATGTGGTGATAGCTAGAATATAGCAAGAGATTTAGATGTATTTGCTGGACAGGTCCTTGTATAAGTTATTCTCCTTTCTATCCTTTGTTTCCTTATTTGCTAATTGGGCGAAGGGCTGTGCCATCACAGCCCTAACTTAGGCGTGAAGTGAGTCAGAGACACGCTGACTTGCGTGCACAGCTGATTACTGTTTGAGTCCTCATGTAGGTGGTTTTCCAGTTACAGTATTTAATCCTTTCAGTTTGTCCCACAAGGTAGGTTTTATGATCTCTTCTGTTGCTCCCCCAAATTTGGAACAGGTTTGCAGCACACAGTCTTGCATTAAAATTAGCAAGACCTTGAGGACAAGTGCTAGCCGGGCAAAATGGCACTGCAACAGGCCATTTGGTTATATGGACTGGGAATTCAGTGGAGGAGGAAACCTAGAGCTGAGCAGGGAACACGTAAGCTTTCCCTCGCTTCCACACCCAAACTACCAGTAGCTTTCAGGAGATGGTAGGCTTCCCCTATTATCAAAACAGAGATTTAAGCCAGTCTTGTGAAAATCTTAATAAGGCAACTCCTGAAAGCTTGAGGAGATTTTGGCAGCTGACATTTGGGTTACAGCTAATATTCTTCAGAGAATAAAGCATTACTTTGACTTTAAAGTCATTTTCTTTCAGAGATGGACAGAGAAACTTAGCAAGTAGGAAGCTGCAGGTGTGACTGTGACATATGCTGCATGACTGTCTTATCGGGCCCATGAAAATCTTTTCTGATGCTCACTTGTCACATATGATACAACTGTTATCTTTGGCAAGCCCTAGGTTTGTGTTTCTCAGTTTGGCGAAGAGGAAAAAATTCAGAGAAGGGTTAAGGTGGTATGCAACTTCCGAGAAAAAAGAAACTAAACACAGTGTGTAAGTAAATGGTGGCTTAAAGAATTAGAAACCAGAAGTTAAAGGAATAGAAGGAATGCTCCTTTTAAGTCCCAGTTTAGCAAAACAGCTACCTTAGGGAAAAATAAAAAGTCACTTCCTTAATAGTCCAGATCTTTGGGAGTAAAACTACTGTTCACATCAGGCAGCCTGCTATTTAACCTTCGTTTTCTTTTACCCTCCTGTTTCCCAGTCCTGGATTAAATTCTAATTGATAAAATGCTTTTTGTTAGCCACATTAGTACAATAAACACAGAACATGCTTTTATTCTTTTAGGAAAACAAGCAGGAAAGATGACGAAAACCATTTGGAAACTGAAGGTGGAAAAAACAGAAATAAATAAAAATAATAAAAATTTATTACTGCAGGTGATCCATGAACTAGAGGAGGAAAAAACCAAAGGATCCCTGGCTATGATTCATACCTTTGGAGAGGTTTCCTTAACGACTGCTCTTTTGTGTCACCCAAGCGGTGTTCATTTATCAGTCTGTGGTTTAATCCAAACCTATCAGGGTGAAAATTCAAGGAGGATGAAGGTTAAATGACAGACATCCTGACTTGGAAACTCCACAGTTGATAAATGTCTACAAAACTTGACTGAAAAGGCTGAGAGGGAAAAATCTCCTTCTTTGGAGCCACTGCAAACAAAGAGGTGTTTTTCGGTGAGGGGATGGAAAGGTAGGGCGAATTCATTCAGATACGAACAGCATGCTTTATTTTAACCTGTTTAATTAATTGTGAGTCAGAGGGAAATTCTAAACTGTGTCTCTCCTACATAATAATGCTGGTAAATTTGTGGTGGTAAGTGGATTGTAGCCCAGAGCAAAGGGATTAATCATGGAAACGTAGGGTTTAACGAAATTGAGATGTCTGTCAGAGTTTTGCCAGTCCTCTGGTTCACAGTGGTGCCTCTTCCTTTCTGACCCTCGGTGCTTGATGGGTCTCACCACATCTCCCCTTTCTCACGTGCAGTCAGTCTGTCCTCTCCAAAGTGCCCCTTGTCTATCCGGACGCAGAGCACAATGTCTGGTGTGTGGTAGGTACTCAATTTAATTGCACCAAATTATATTCGGAGCTGCTCTGGTTAACTGGGTGCTTCTGGTATACTACACATTGGCGAAACCTCTTTCTGATGGACACAGCCCTTCCCTGGCTACTAAGTGCGATTAAGAGTTCAGCTCTAGAATCAAACTCAGAGTGATTTGGGGGAAGGTACTTAACCCTCCTGGCTCCATTTTCTCCATTCATAAAGTGAGTCGTTTTGAAGATTGGGTTCCTATTTATACAACTGCTTAGAAAGAAGAAAAAAATAATTATTCTGGGAGAATAGGCATGTGTGGATGAAGGTTTTTGGCACCGTAAAAGAATCAAAGTCTGTAAATTCCTTAAAAGGTAAAAATTTCAAGTCTCTGTAGAAATAAGAAAAATGAAGAATCTGGCATAAGTGACAAATCTCTTCTCTCCCCTCCATGTCCTCTTTTCTGAAATACAACCAATCTCAGGAAATATACTAAAACCACACTAAAAACTAAAAACTAATTAGTATTTAATATTCAAAGATGGAGCTCACGAAGGAGTTCCGAAGGGTCTGACACACGGCCTGCACACGGTGACTGCTCCCCCGGCAGGACGCTTATGAAGAAGGTGACCTTCTGCTTGTAAGCACATGGTGATAATGATAAGTCATGAGGTGTTCATGACTCATTCCTTCGTAGGGCCAGTACTGACATTTCATTTTTATCTGATTCATAGGTTGATTTCTGGGTTGTCCCACTTTATTCTAGTGGATTCTCTCATTTTTCTATTTTCCTAAAGACTGTCTTGTCCAAGGAAAAGATAAGACCTTGAATCAGGATGGCCCTTCTCTGGCATCTGAAGCATGGAAAACAAGCTTTCTCATTGCTAACCTGCTTCATTTTCATTGAGTGGCTGATTGTTTAGGTCTGTCATTGCTTTCTAACCTACCATGGGAACTCCAATGACAAATCCCTTGGCAGAGGACCACATGAGTATAAGGTTGAGCAAGATGCTGTGATAGCAGTTGGTGGAAGTGGTCCCCGGGGAGAAGGAGCTGGAGGACTGACTGACTCTGGCATGCTGGTATCTGGCGTCTCTCACAGACTCTTAGGGCCAGAGGTCTGCCATGGGTTGGGCTGTCCCCAGAGAGGTGTTGTGGCACTCTGGTCCTGAGCACTGGAATTTTGAAAGAGGAGCCACGGCATCCCTTCTTCTTTCTCACACCATCTCCAAAGACATGGTTCCCACCTCAGACTTCATCTAGACACCTCTACTGAACATTGGCAGGAAGGGAGCCCTGCTTTGCAACCTCCCTCTACCTTCAGTGTCCTCCCTAATATGGACCTGCCAACTTCAAGGCAAGGGAGTGTGTTATTTGGATATGTTCACTTTTCCTTCAACGCCATCGTGAGAATCTCTTCCTGTAAGTGGTTCGTTAGAAACAAAATTTCCTATGATGATTTTCCAATAGTCTCTTTTCATTTCCTTCAGAAGCTTTATATTCCTGTGTTGTATTCACTTTAGAACCTTAGTATTTAGCTTATTTAGAGAGATAAACAAATATTATGATAATGATAGCAGCCAATGAACAAACAAGTGATAATAACAGCAGAGGCTTAAATATAAGAATTAATTAACAAGAAACAGGCAACAGGCCCAGCTGTCTTCAGCAATTTTGAAGGCATAACTTGAAACATGGAAGATGTTCAAAGGAAACTTAAGTGGAGGAAAAAAACACAACACGTGCCATTAACATGCACACTGCAGATGTGAGCTTTGTCGGCAGCATTTCTCTGTTCTTCCCGTAAATCTGAGATTGGCATTACAAGATCATGTCAGTTATGTCAAATTAAAAGTGCCACGTGACCCAAGAAGGCTAGAGAGAGAAATTTCACAGTTAAAGGCATTGGGGATAATTTCATTAGCTTAATCTTGGTGTCACGTGATGCATTGTTCTGCTGTCCAGTTGTGAGGCTAAATCTATTTATACTTTGTGTCACATATGGTATTACATTGACACTTTTCTTCTTTGCAGAGAAACTCCCTTTGCCTTTCAAATATATAATTCAGTGGAAACCCTGAATAAGTAATATGGCCATATAATTGTCCCAACTGGGTCATTTTGGTGAATGAAAGTGTATACTGTTTTTTAAAAAATTTTATTTTTCAATTATAGTTTACATTCTATATTATATTAGTTTCAGGTGTACAGCACAGTGGTTAATCATACACTTTAGTCCCCTGAAATTTCCAGTGCCCACCTGGCACTGTACATAGTTATAGAATATTATTGACTATATTCCCTATGCTGTATTTTATATCCCTGTGACTATTTTGTAACTACCAATTTGCACTTTTCAATCCTTTCACCTTCTTTCCCCAGTTTCTCCCCTCCCCTCTGGCAACCGTTGGTCTGTTCTCTGTGTCTATGAGTCTGCTTAAGTAGTTCTCTCTGTTTTGGATATTTCATATGAATGGAATCATGTTGTGGTCACTTGTACCTGGCTTCATTTACTTAGCATAAGGTTCTCAAGGTTCATCTATGTTGTAGCATGTATCAGTATTTTTTATTGCTAAAAATTATTACATTGTATTGATATACCATGTTTTATTCACCCATTCATCAATTGCTGCTGGACATTTGGGTTGTTTCCACCTTTTGACTATTATGAATAAGGCTGCTATGAATATTTGTCTTTGTGTGGACATGTATTTTCATTTCTCTCGAACATGTATTTAGAAATGGAATTGCTGGGTCATACGGTAACTCTATGTTTAACACTTTGAGGAAGTGCCCGACTGGTTTCCGAAGTGTGTGCACCGTGTTTTGTTGCCACCAGTAGTGCATGAGGGCTCCACATTCTGCATCTTCTCAGCGATGTTTATCATCTGACTTTTCAACGTTTGCCATTTGTGTGTGCAGTGCTATCTCATTGTGGTTTTTATTTGCACCTCCCTGATGGCTAGTGATATTAAGTATCTTTTCTTCAAATCTTTTACTTATAAATGCATTCTGGAAAGAAGACATGAATAAGTGTGTCTGATCATAAATAAGTGTGTCTGATCTATTTTTAACTCATTTTCATGCATGATAGGAAAAGCTTATCTTGTAAGTATTCGAAAACATATAGTGATGCCAATTCCTACTCAACATATTTTCTATTTCTATATACTTTAAGGGTGTTAGTATAGTTACTATGTGGCTAAGAAACAGCAATATTATGCACTGGAATTGCTCTGTAAGATTACTTCTTATATAGAGTTGAGAGAAGAATTCACTCAACTCCTCAGGACTGACTAAAAGGCAGAGCAGAACTGGTTGCCAAAGCCTTTAAAGCTAATGCTTATTCATCACCAATGCTGTTTACATCTGTGGTGCATAAGTGTGTTCCACACGTGATAAATATCGAAGAAATGTGAGAGCTTTGACATGGGCACATAACATAAGTCTGAGAGATGGATGGTAAGACGTTTCAATGGGCTTTTTGCACTTTAATCATAATGTAAAAAACAGATTGTCATACATATGCCAAATAATGACTGTGAAAGTTGGGTGAGGGCACATGGGACACATTTTTCTATCTTCTCTTGTGCATGTTTAAAGATTTCTCTGTTAAAGAAGCTTTAAAAAAGTAGAAGATGTTGGGTGCCTCATAAGGAGAGGGAGAGGCCAAAGGACGCCTGGCAGGGATGCATCAGTCCATCAAGACAGGAATTTGGCTATCCCTCAATAAGGTGATTTTAGGACATGTCATTTCTTTGAGGTTGGGAAGGAAACTCATGTGAAAGTGTTTTGTCGAAAAGTTCCCATCTCAAGGCTTCTAGGTCCTCTGAGAACAGTGGTCCAGCACATCAGTTGAGCAAGTGGAGATGGACTCAGCTCAGGGAAAGTGGGATTGAAATAGATTTGAGTAGCTTTGGAGAGAGAACAGACTAAGGACACAGGGACCTAAGCTCCATTTGTTTTGTCCACATGTTAGTAAGCATGGGATAATTGTTTGTGGAGTAAATGAATGATTTCCAGGTAGTTCTGGGACAGAATTTATCATTATACTAATAGACTTGATTGACTTACTTATGAGAAAGTATTTCTGGAATAGACAAAAAGATAGGATTCTGCCAGACAGAAAAGATTAAAAGAGATTGGAAGGGGCTTGTTTGTAGTGGAGCTTTTTCTTTTTTCTTTTTATTGAATTTATTGGGGCGACACTGGCTAACAAAATTGTACAGGTTTCAGGCGTACAATTCCACAACACATCATCTGTGCACTGTGTTGTGTGTTCACCATCCCAAGTCAAGTCTCTTTCCATCACCATTTATCCCCCATACCTTTTCTTCTCCCTCTCCCTCCCCACTCTCCCCAGCAATTCCTACACTGTAGTGGAGCTTTTTAAATGTTGGTTACCTGATAGGCCATCAAGTCTACCTTTAGAGGGAGGAAGACAAGAATTTGGTGGATTGACAGGGAGTAAGTGGGAAAATGAATGACCTGAGTTCAAAACTTCATAGGGGGCATATATGTTGGAAGCTTAGGTGGATGAGGCCAAAGGGTAGAAGGTCAGACCATACTATTCTGGATGGCAGAGGTGTTCTTGGTAATAAGCTCTACAGTGGGGCAGTAACTGCACTGGAGTGGACGTAAAGGACCCAGTATGAGATTATGTGGGAGCTGACAGGCTGGGTTATGGGCAGCACAGTACATGTGGATGTTACAGCCCTCCACTACCTGCTTACCTCCTCAAGTTCCCTGTCCTGGGTCCCATCCCACTCAGTGTCCCTCCCAGGGCTTCCAAAAAATCTGAATTTTTTTCTTTGACCCCAAGTCTTAGACATTATAGGGTCAATGGCATAACTCTGGACAAGAGGATTTAAGTGTGGTAGTGATAGGGGGCTGTGGTGTACATCTGTCATTTTCTTTTCTGTACCCTCAGGATTCACAAGGCATGCTGGGAAAGCTACCAGGACACTAGGATGCTCATTCCATTTTGTGTTCCAGTCTGTATAAGCCTTTCCTCCAGACCCCTATTACAAGAGTAGGTATGTGTGCAGTCTTGGCCCCCAAAAGAGGCATTTCATGGAGGTCCATAGTGAGCCCCCAAATATCTATAACCCTGGTGCATAGTTTAAAGCTCACTTTTGGTTCATGAGCTGCAAGTGTTCTGGGGGAGATTTACTGTAGCTCCACCAAAGCCATTAATAACAAAGGTGACATCTCCATCTTGATAAGTGACCTGTACACACTAAAGGCAAGACCTTGTATATTTCCATCAGCACAGATATAATATAATGAAGACACCAAGATCACCCTCCCCAAAGACAAGGATGCCATCCCTGCAAATATTGCTTCAGTCCTCAAGGAACAGCCCCATGACTTTTTGATGTTAGACATTGGTATGCTGTGCAGTGCTCTGACCAGCCTCAGGTAGGTGGGGCTTAGATCAGATTGACGAATCTGGGGGCAAGAAAGGTCACAGTGTGGGGATGATGAGGCATATACCTTTGTTCCTCCAGCAAGGTCACTCTTTCCCCTCTTTGTACTTGCCCATTCACTCCAAGGCATCTTTCCCTTACTTTCATCTTTATTTTACCCTGAGAGGTAAACATTCCTTCCACTGACAGCTGAATGATGCTTTTGCTCAGCAAAAACAACAACAAAACATCACAAATCAGGCAGCCTGAAAAAATACCGAGAGATGGAAACCACTTCCCCATGGTGACTTTCCAGTAGGCATATTTCAGTGTCAGGGTCAAAGTATGCTTCCCTAACACATTAACAAGACACACAAGAAAGATTTTATAGCAGCATCTATGCTGTTCCTAGACCCTTACCCAGCCAGGCCAAAATCCACTCCAGCAATATCCCCCAAAACACACTCATTCAGGGTTCACTCACCTGTGGGATCCTCTGATCACTGACTTCTAAATAATGATTAAGCCACTCTCTCTTCTTCACTGTTATTTTCTGAAAAATATACCTGTCCTTGACCCTCTTGAGATATAGGAGGCCTGTCTTATCTACTGTTCAAAAGGATATTAAGCGTTCCCTGAGACAGAAGATGTGGGCTGCTATACAGAAGATGTGTTTGCTAAGGGTAAGCTATGAAATAGGAGACAGAGTCTATCTCCCCAGCCTCATCAAGGATGAAAGGGCATTTAGTGGGGCACATGATATCTATTTCTCAACAAGAGCTCTGGGGGAAATGCCAGATAATGTCTAGATCTTTCTCAGAGTCATATCTCCCATCCTGAAGATCTCTCTAAGTCACTCAACAGTTGATCTTTGGGATCATTCCCTGGGGGAAGAGGGGCTGTGTCCCTCATCTTTCCCCTTCTCT
Organism: Anoura caudifer; assembly: GCA_004027475.1. Taxonomy (NCBI): domain Eukaryota; kingdom Metazoa; phylum Chordata; class Mammalia; order Chiroptera; family Phyllostomidae; genus Anoura; species Anoura caudifer. Next base: position 64,332 of record PVKU01006434.1, read on the forward strand.
TTCTTTAGCTGAAGCATTTCTGAGCTCCTCTCATAGAAGCTCAATGAGAGCTTCCTGGTTGGCTCAATCCAACATTAGACTTTTGATACTCTGACCCTTATACACAGAGATTCATAAGAGGCCATAATTGCTTTTTGACTCAGATATCCCTGAGCAATTGCTTGAGGCCTTATCAGTGACAGATTCATGGATCCTACAGGGCAGGCCCCACTGGTGTTGGATGAGCCCCTATCTAAGCTGATGGTCTAGTTTTTACTGAAGTTCACTGTGGAGGGGAAACTCTACAGGAGGATGGAGACTGAAATGTGGGCCTGGGAGGGCCAGCAGTAAGAAGCGGGACCTGAGATCTTTGGACCATAGACCCTTATTGGCATTGGGGTATGGAACTGGATGGTAGGATTGTGAGTGGGGATTGAAGGTGGGCCTGGGGTCAGATCTGAGTGAGAGATAGGGGCTAGGTGGGGTAGCATTTGAGGCAAGTGTTGAGGTTGGGCCTCAGACAAGGATGGAGGTAGGAAATACAGAAGTACAGGAGATTCTTGGCCTGTAGGGGCATTGCAGATGGTATTGAAAAATAAAAACTGGAAGCAGTCACCTGAGACATGGATAGCAGAGGGCTAGGACTCCCTGTGCAGAGATGGAAGACCCCAGAAAAGCTATATAAGTTTTTGCTTTAAATGGTCTTCTCAGATCTTAGGATATGAGTACTGCTGATGGACATGCAGTTCCCTTGGTTTGCCTTTGCTGCTACAGAAAAGTAGGGTGACTACTGAGTCATGCTCATCAGGGCTGAGAAATAAGAGGTGTCTAGGATCTATAAGTTTGACTGCAGGGTCTTTTCCAAAAGAGGTCTTTGTAGAATGGAGGGCAAGAAACTCTTGATGGAAATTACATTGTGCCAAGGTTAAAGAGAATGAGTCTCTGGGTTGGGGTGGAGAATGGGGCACTGGGAATTTGGATTCCAAGGGAAGAAAAGGCTCTGAAGGCTAAGTTTGGCCTAGTGGTGATGATGATGGAAAATCATCTCAGGGAGCATTGGATTAGTGGAGAGAATGGAGGGGTCGGGGGTGGTGGGAAAGGCTCAGGCAGAGGAGGTGGGATTAGGTGTCTTAGAGGGACTGCTGAGAAGGTAGGGGACTGAATGAATGATGGTTCAGTCACAAGAGCTGAGGAATCCAGAGGGGACATGGAGTAGCATCTCCCAAGGTCTCTGAGAATAGCAGCCAATTGTTTTAAGCAGTTGCATTATTGTGTGACCTCACAGGAGGGGTCTGAACATAACAGTTGATGAAAGCAGGTAGAATCACGATGCTGGCCAAGGGGGCTGCAGGAGACAGGAGCTACAAAGCTATGCCCAGGACCAGAACAAGTAAAGAAGGACCTATTGGTCTAGTGGGGGTGGGGCCACCTGAAGCCTGCTGCCCCTTTACATTGCCCCACATCTATGACTTCACAATGCGCTCAGTAGCACTCATCCTAACGTCTTCATTCACATCCCTGTTCCTATGGAATCCACCTCCCATGGCTATAGAAGGCTGCACTGAATCCCTGGAGTTTCATAACATGTTAAAGAAAGATCAAGAGAAAGGGGGAAAGACAAGTCACCTTTTCAGGATAGAAATCAGCCTTCTTCTCCTCTTCCATCTGGTGGTATCTCCAACCTGGGAAACCAGGATGGTGGGTTGTATGGGATGAAGGTAGAAGCACAGACATTACAGAGGAGTCACTTTATGGGAGACCATTGGCATATTAGACTCTGAAAGCCCCAAGAATTAGTAGATGAGGGAAAATTGTCAATGATTATAAGGTTCCTGTGTGTTGCTTCATTTATAAAGCACTTTTATATACATTATCTCATTTGACTCTCAAAAGCATTGTATAAAATAGAGAGGTCAATGGTTACATCATTGATATTAATACTTTCACAAAGTCAGGAGACACAAGTTCTGATTCTTGACATCTACTGGGCAACAGCCATGCCCAGGTCCATCACTGCTTCATACCCAGGGACAGCAGAATAGGGAATTTGAGAAGAGCCTCAGGTCCTGACCATCTTCCCATGAGTGTCTCCTGTGAGCACTCTTTTTTTATGAGAGAAACTGTGTCCAGCATTTGACATAGAGATTTTGGGCCTGGTACCTCATGGAAATGAGAGAAAGTGTTACCCTTGGGGAGCTCAGGTGGAATAGGCAGAACCTTATCTTTCAGTGGCCCACCTTTCCTTCTCCTCTTGACTCTGCTCTGATGCTGGAGACAAAGTATGAAAGGTTGGGACTCATTTTTCTAACTTCTCTCCCTAGGACACTCAGACATCTATTATCTAAGAATAATGTCTCTCCGAGCCAACCAAACTCATTGTAGTTAATAGAACTTCATATTCCTTCCTCTTATCAATTTTTAGAGGTTAATCTTAAAAGCATCAAGAGAAAAGGAGAAAGTTAACTACAAAGGAGTTCCCATAAGACTATCAGCTGATTTCTCAAAAGAAACCTTACAGGCAAGAAGGGGATGGAAAGAAATATTCAAAGTCATGAAAGGCAAGGACCTACATCCAAGATTACTCTATCCAGCAAAGCTATCATTTAGAATGGGAGGGCAGATAAAATGCTTCTCAGATAAGGTCAAGTTAAAGAAGTTCATCATCACCAAGCCCATATTATATGAAATGTTAGAGGGACTTACCTAAGAAAGAAGATCAAAACTATGAACACTAAATGACAAAAACCTCACAACTATCAACAACTGAACCTGAAGAACAAAAACAAAAAATAAATTAAGCAAGCAACTGGAACAGGAATAGAATTACAGGAATGGAGATTATATGGAGAGTTATCAGTGGGGAGGGAGTGGAGCGAGAAAGGGGGAAAAGGTACAGGGAATAAGAAGCATAATTCTTATTACGGATAAGCATAATGGTACACAATAGAGAGGGGGCAGTTAAGAATAGTATAGGAAATGGAGAAGCCAAAGAACTTACATGTAGGGCCCATGGAGATGAACTAAGAGGGGGAATGCTGGTGGGGGTGTGTAAGGCAGAGGGGCATAAAGGGGAAGAAAAAAAATGGGATAATTGTAACAGCATAACTAGTACAATATACTTAAAAATAACACATTTTAAATCTTTCTTCAAAAAACTCTAAGAAGGATTTTGTCTATGAGGTTCACATCCACACTTGATATTCTCAGAAGTCCTCTGCTCAATGAGGGCATAGAATCTGAGGCCAAGAGTTGCACATATGATCCCTCAGATAGGACCTGTAAACCGGAACAGAGCATGGGCTCCAGCCTCTGCTCAGAGGCCCTCAGAAGCTCAGCACTGCTCTCCTGATCAGCCCATCACAAAGGCTTGGTCTAGTGTTGCCTGACAGGGGAATATGACTCATGATGAAGTGCTGGTTAACTCTGATGTCCTACAGAGATCCCAAAGTCTCTAAATAACTTGGTCCAGAAGTAGGGAATCACTGTTTTTGGGATTTTAGCCAGAAGCCTGTCACCATACCCAGATGGTTTGTGAGCTTCCTATGGTAACCTGAGTGCCACCTCAACCCCTACCCTGCCTGGTGTCTTTCTCTAGAAGAGTGATATTCCAGTTTCTCTTCAGACGTCCCATTTTAGATGTCTCTCTGATCCAACCAAACTCATCTATAAATGTGGGACTAGAAATGGAAACAGCAATAAAGAATCTCTGTTGAGGGTTGCTCAGAGTACCTTACCTTTTGTGTGTGTTTATTTTCCCAGAAGGTTGGTATTTTCACCAGGAAACAAAAGAAGAGGAGGGGCAACCACAACACAGAAATGTAAATTAGGGTGTAGTTACAATCTAAAGATTCTGAGCAGAGGCTCAGATAAAGCTCTGAGAGGCTACTCGGAAACTGGCTGAATGTCAATTTCTGAATGGCAAAGCTGCCTGAGTCAACTGAGCTCTGAGAGGGCAGATGGTTGACTTTATTACCAGGCCTGCACCACAGAGCACTGAAGAGTCACAAAGGGTTTCTGAAGGTAGGGGAGGGCACACCTTGAAGATAGTGTGTCTATGGCCCCTCCCCCACCCATCAGCCCAGAAGGTCCCTCCACCCATCTTGGGCCTCTAGGTCCCTCTACTCTAACCTGCCATGTTACTTTCTAACCCACCTTTTATCATATATATTTACCCTAATGAATGTTCTGCTTGTTCCATCTGTAACCCAGATATTACCTGGGTCCCCCTTTACTGTTTGGAGACCTTGACTTGGATTTACTTCATTCACTACCTTGAAAATCAGAAATATGCCTGGAATATTTGCTTGTACCCAGACATTTACACTCAGGATCATATAAGTCCTCAAAGCCATCTTTCCTATAGAATATTTTGCCTTTCACTAACCCAGATATAGAGCTCAACGTTCTTTTATACTCAGTTTTCTGAATGTTGAATAGTAAATTTTAGATTTTGTTTCAGTTAGCCTTTACTATCTTCAATCAGAGGAGCTCACTCAAATAATTAAAATAAATTATTATCCAATATTCACAAAACTAAAATGAGAATAAAATAAATGTAAATAATTAAAGCTTTAAGTGATCTTGGGGGTAAATCTATAACCCTTATTTCTTTGAAGTTAGTGAACCTTAAACTGCATAAAGACTTTCAGGATATGGCACACACATACTCTCACACACACACACACACTCACACACTCTCACACAAATACACATGCATCTTTTGACGAAACAATGCAATATTTTAAAAACAAACTATTTTCTCTTTTTTACTTCAATCTTTCATTTTTTATTTCGACATTACTTCTTTTTTACTCTTTCTAAAATACAGATAGCCTCTACAGTCTACGTCAATTTTCTAACATTTGTACAAATCCCTGTCTTAGTCAGCTTGTGCTGCTGTAATTAAAATACCATTGATAGGGCCTTAAAAAAACAAACATTTGACACAATTCGAGAGTCTGGGAAGTCCAAGATCAAGGCGCCAGCAGATTCAGTGTCCAGTGAGGTCAACTTTCTGGTTAATAGAAAGTTGTCTTCTCCCTACCATCTCACATGGTGAAAAAAGATGATGAGGGAGCATTCTAGGGTCTCTTTGTAAAAAATGTTTTTCAATTACAGCTTACATTCAATATTATTTTGTATTAATTTAAGATGTACAACATAGTGGTTCTGTTACTGAATCCATCCAGAAGGGGAAGGGGTCCTACTGATCAAAACCTACCAGGCAAAACTCCAAAGACAGAGTTCAGTGGAAAGGAAATGAATCTTTTATTTAGTTAGCGGAATACCTGGGAAAAGTAGCTGTTTAAATATTTGTTATTACAACTATTATATCGATTCAAGAGCTGACACTGACACAAGAACAAAAATCTGTCCAAAAAGCTAAGATGTTAAAGCCATATAGTATGTATTTCCTGAAAAGCAAGTCCTGAAAAGCAAGAAATCTTTCATTTAACAATCATATGTCTCTTCATTCCATTGCTGATAGGGCTGCAGGGCCTGTGGCCATTGACAGGTTCATGCAAGGGAGGGGCATGGTATGGGGCCTATCAGTAGCAGGCCCGTGCTGGCAGCCATTGGCTGGTGGTCATTGACAGATCTGTGTTGACAAATCCTTGTGAGGCCTGTATCCCAAGCTTCTTTGCCTACCCTCCTACCATCTTCCAGGCCTGGGGTCCAGGAACCCCAGCCCCAGTGGTAGGGAAATAGGGAGACATCTGACCAACTGTGGTATCCCCCCACCTGCCTCTCCCCTCAGCAGCCACCTGAAGATGCCATGAAGGCTGCTCCAGGCTCAGTCCTGGAGCCTGCCTATACCCATCTGCTCGCTCTACCCACCTCCCCATCTCCTTGGGCTGCTCATCCTCCTCCTGCCACCAGTGGGCACCTATTCTCCCCCTGAGCTAGGATGCTCCTTCAGATCCCCTTCTAGGGCCTGCCTACGGGGGACTTTTGGAGCATACTGCCCTGCCCTTCCTCTGACCCCAGAATCCTTTCTGCATCCGTGAGCTGTTGCCCTGGTTGCCAGGGTGACACACCGCTTAGAGTTAGACAATAATATACTTTACAAAGTGCACCCCCAGATATTTCTGGTACCCACCTGGCATTATACATAGTTATGACAATATTACTGACTATATTCCCTATGCTGTACTTTACATCACTGTGACTATTTTGTGACTTCCAATTTGTACTTTTTAATCCCTTACATTTTTTACCCATCCCCTTAATCCCCATCCCATCTGGCAAGTGTCACAGTGTTCTCTGTATCTATGCATCCGTTTCTGTTCCACTTGTTCATTTATTTTGTTCTTAGAGTTCACATATGAGTGAAATCGCATGGAATTTCTCTTTCTCTGACTGACTTATTTTACTTAGCATAATAACCTCTAGGGCTATGCAAGCTGTCACAAAAATGGTAAGATTTCTTTCTTTTTTATGGTTGTGTAATATTCCATTGTATCTATGGAATAGATACTTTTTTATCCATTTGTCTCTTGATGGACACTTTGGTTTCTTCCATATTTTGGCTATGGTAAATAACAATTCAGTGAACAAAGGAGTGCATATATTCTTTCAAATTAGGGTTTTGGATTTCTTCAGATTAATACCCAGAAGTGGAATTGCTAGGCCATAAGGTAGTTTCATTTTTAATTTTTTGAGGAACCCCCATACTGGTTTCCACAATGGCTGCACCAGCTTGCATTTTCACCAACCATGCACAAGGTTTCCCTTTTCTCCACATCCTTGCCAATGCTTGTTGTTTGTTGATTTAGTGATGATAGCTATTCTGCCAAGCATGCAGTGATGTTTTATTGTGCTTTGAATTTGCATTTTTCTGATGATTAGTGACATTGAGCATCCTTTCATATGTCTATTGGCTATCTATATTTCCTCTATGGGGAAGTGTCTATTCAGCTCCTGTTTGCTAATTGATTATTTGTTTTTTTTTGGTTTTGAATTGTATGAGTTCTTTATAAATTTTGGATATTAACCCCTTATCAGATGTATCATTGGCAAATATATTCTCCCAGTTAGTAGATTGTCTTTTCATTTTATAGATAGCTTTATTTGCTGTGCAAAACCTCTTTTAGTTTGATGTAAACCCATTTGTTTATTTTTCTTTTGTTTTCCTTGCCTGAGGAAATATATCAGAAAAATATGTCTAAGAGAAATGTCGAAGATTTTATTGCCTATGTTTTCTTCTAGGAGTTTTATGGCTTCAAGCCTTACATTTAAGTCTGTAATACATTTGAGTTTGTTCTTGTGTACAGTGTAAGAAGGTGGTCTAATTTCCATTTTTTTGTGCGTGTTTCTGTCCAATTTTCCCAGCATCATTTATTGAATAGATTGTCTTTACCCCATTGTACATTCTTGCCTCTTTTGTCAAATATTAATCCACTGTGTAGGCACCAGTTTATTTTTGAGCTCTCTAGTCTGTTCCACTAATGTATATGTCTGGGTATTTTTGCTGGTATCATGCTATTTTGATATGTCTTTATAGCATAGTTTGATATCAGATGTGTGATATCTTAACTTTGTTATTCTTTCTCAAGATTTCTGTAGCTATTTGGAGATTTTCATAATTCCATATAAATTTTTGAATTATTTGTTCTAGTTCTGTGAAATATGTCCTTGGTATTTTGATGGAATTGCATTGAATCTATAGATTGCTTTTTGTAGTATGGACATTTCAATGATGTTAATTCTTTCTACCCATGACCATGGTATATACTTCCAATTATTTGTATGTTTTTCCATTTCAAAGATGATACTATTAATAATGATGCTGGGCCAATAGATAGAAACCAGAACTGTCCCAGGCAAATCAGGATGTGTGATTATCCCAATTATAAGGCCAGAGCACAGAGGCTAGATTTGTATTAGTCTTAAGAAGATAACTAAAATGTTATCAGACTTCTACTTCATATCTTATTGTATTTTGGGAGGTATGAGATGATTTATAGTGCAGCCAGTTGTAATATATTTTATTATATTTAGTTAATAATGAGTTGCTAATATTAAATTTCTCTTCACTGAGCACTTTTCCTTGGTCCCTAACCATTTGTTTTGACCTTTCTGGTACCTGCACACATGATTTTACTTTAATTCAACATTTAACCTTCCAATGGAATATTAGAGTAATTTTCCCTACTGCTCTCTAGCACATCTGATGGCTTCTGAGGATCTCACTGAAGTTGGCACAGGGCTTGCACTTTGAACTTCTCTAGAATAATAATTCTTAGCCTCCTGAGAATTACAGCAGTTGATTTCCGTGGAGGTGAAAACCTACAGCACTCAGTTTTGTTCAGTCATTCATCTAGTTGTTCGTGATGAATGGGGTCACAAAAATCTCTCTCTCAGTGTCCTAGGAGCAGTGCATTGTGGTCACAAGGATTTGGTTTCTCTTTCACCTTGTTGTGAATGCTGAATCCAAACCATCAGCACATGATAACCTCTGACAGCTCAGGAAAACATCACTTGGTTAGGCTGAGACCCAATCTGTGCAATTCACTTACGAAAAAAGCAGGAATCTTCCCTAGATGCCGAATGGGTTGAATTTGACCTCTCTATCTTGAACTTTGGTCTCTTTCATTATTTTGAAGGGAGATAGTGTGGTTGACTGCACACAGTTGCTGACTGACCATCTTACAAATTGAGAGACGTCTGGCCTGTGCAAAATCGTGGAAGGACTGCTCAGGACGACACATAATTTTCTGTTGACTACTCATGTCCCAAAGCAATTTGATAGTGCTGACTTTTTTGCACACCTGGAAATACTTCTCATCTAAACTTCCACCCCAACTAACCCTGAGTTATATGCTGTACCTCAGAGACTTCTGGGGCTTTATCTCTAAGGGCCATTTTTTTTTTTTTTCAGAGAAACTGTCCTCTTTGTTGGAGGGAGGAAATTCTATGATTTTTCTTTTTAGACTTCATGACAGATAAAAACAGCAAGGGAACATTCAAACTTAGGTATAAATAATTCAGAACTGATTTTCCTTGAGCTTCATAACCAATATTAATTTCTTTCCCTTTCTCATCATTACTCCCATGTCCTTTGCTAGGAGGAATAACCTTCCTATGTAGCTGCCATAGACTTAGTCTAATAGCATACTTGGGGCAACAGCAAGGGGAAATTGATAACTTCACTGGCTGCAACCTTTTGTGGGCCCTGGAAATGCTTGTGAGATTCTCCATCCATTTTTAAGTTACATGTCATATGGTTTAATTTTTTCTCATTTTAAAAATTTTAATATTTTATTTTACTGTGTTGCTGGGTCCATTTTTTTCCCTCCAAAGAGAAAGTGCAGTTGTAATGAAGAAGGTCTGACATACTTTTTATCAAAGCTCTTTCTGCTAGGGCTGGGCCTCAGCTATTAGATCTCTGCTGATTTCCTCTTGTCTGGCATTAGTAATGTGGGTAGCCAAATATATTCCCTCTCACCTCTTGAACTGCCTTTTTTAGCTAACTGATTAATGACATATAGATAATTATGAAAATGTGGGCATAAAAGGTAAGAGGAAGAAAAGAATCTGCCTTCATTCCATCAACTTTCAATGAACTCTTTCCTTTTATAGATTATCTGTCAACTCAAAAAAAACTTTAAAAATTCTGTATGACTCAAAGATTTTGAACTAATTATTTAAAAGGAAGCTATGCTTTTTTTGGAAGGGGAAACTATAATTCCAGGTATTTTCTACCTGATAGAAGTCACAGTTGCCTGCTGTTTTATTTTTCTTTCTCCTTCTTTCTCTTTTTTCTTTCCTCTCTCCATCTTTTTTCTTCTTCCTCCTCTCTTCCCTCCTTGCTTCTATAATTACTGATGTCCTGCTATATGCAGGAATTCTACTAAACATAGAGCAGACTGGGGATCAGGGATGTGGAGAGGAGGATGGGAAAGCCACAGCCTTGCATTAATCAGCTGACAAGAGAATGAATGAATGATAACAGTGGAATGAGGCATATGTGATGACTGAGACATGCACAGTACCATGAGAGCTAAGAGTAGGAATAGGGTGGGAAAAAGAGAGTGGACATCACCACAGATGGGGGAAGTTTTTATTGAGAAGGTGATTGGAGATTGGATTTTGATTGATGAGTAGGAGCTACCAAGGGTTAAGAGACAGAGTTCAGGAGAGGTCAACTGATATAGTGTTGCTGAGTAAGAGGAACTTACATTTAAGAAGAGGTAGTGTGGAATGCTGAGGAAATCTGGAGTGAAGGGAGGAGCCAGGGCAAAGCTGCAGTGCCTTGGGAGCACACAGAATGTTTGCAGTCATGAGGGTGACATTAGCAGTTGCTATAAATTATTGCTAATCCTGTGCCAATCAAGAAAAGTTGTTATGAGACTTCCGGCCAAGATGGAGGTGTAGGTAGACATACTCTGCCTCCTTGCACAATCAAAAGAAGGACAACAAATTAAAAAAAAAACAACCAGAACTGACAGAAAATTGAACTGTATGGAAGTCCGACAACCAAGGAGTTAAAGAAAAAACATTCATCCAGACCGGTAGGAGGGGGGGAGATGGATAGCTGGGCAGAGAGGAATCACAGCAAGGCAGTGGCAGCTGGAGTACCAGGCCAGCAAGGCTGCAGCTGGCGGGCAAGGGGGTGGCTGGTAGACATGGCAGGTGGCAGATTGCGGAGCTGGTGGTCCCACATTTGCATGCAGATAAACTGGGAGGAACAACTGGGGAGTGAGACAGATAGAGCAACCCAGGGAGCTAGCTTGGGAAAATAAAACCTCAAACCTCTGATTTAAAACACCTGTGGGGGTTGAGGCAGCAGTGGGAGAAACTCCCAGCCTCACAGGAGAGTTCATTAGAGAGACCCACAGAGTCCTAGAATGTACACAAACCCATCCACCCAGGAATCAGCACCAGAAGGACCCAATTTGATTGTGAGTAGCAGGGGAAGTGACTGAAAACCAGCAGAGAGTGGGGCAAGTGGCGCTGTACCTTCTTGGAACCCTCCCCCTCATGCAGCATCGCAATGTAAGAACATGGATTGCCCTACCCTGGTGAACAGGCTCTGCCCCTTACTATGGCCCTGCCCCTTACTATCTAATGGGTGTGCAGAGACAAAAAATAAGTGGCCCAAATGAAAACCAGATCAAAGCTCCAGAAAAAATACAACTAAGTGAGGGAGAGATAGCCAACCTATCAGATACACAGTTCAAAACACTGATAATCAGGATGCTCACAGAATTGGTTGAATATGGTTGCAAATTAGATGAAAAAATGAAGTCTATGCTAAGTGGAATAAAGAAAAATCTACAGGGAACCAATAGTGATGGGAAGGAAACTGGGACGCAAATCAATGCTATGAACCAGAAGGAAGAAATGAATATTTAACCAGAGCAGAATGAAGAAACAAGAACTCAAAAAAATGAGGAGAGGCTTAAGAACTTCCAGGACATCTTTAAACATTTCAACATCCAAATCATAAGGGTACCAGAAGGAGAACAGGAAGACCAAGAAATTGAAAAGTTATTTGAAAAAATAATGAAGGAGAACTTCCCCAATCTGGCAAAGAAAACAGACTTCCAGGAAGTCCAGGGAGCTCAGAGAGTCCCAAAGAAGTTGAACCCAAGGAGGAACACACCAAGACACATCATAATTACATTAGCCAAGATTAAAGATAAGGAGAGAATCTTAAAAGCAGCAAGAGAAAAGGAGACAGTTACTTACAAAGGAGTTCCCATAAGACTATCAGCTGATTTATCAAAAGAAACCTTACAGGCAAGAAGGGGCTGGAAGGAAGTGTTCCAACTCATGAAAGACAAGGACCTACATCCAAGATGACTCTGTCCAGCAAAGCTTTCATTTAGAATGGAAGGGCATCTAAAGTGCTTCTCCGATAAGGTTAAGTGAAAGGAGTTCATCATTGCCAAGCCCTTATCTAAATGTTAAAGGGACTTATCTAAGAAAGAGAAGATAAAAAATATGAACAGTAAAATGACAACAAACTCATAATTATTAACAACCACACCTAAAACAAAAACAAAAACAAACTAAGCAAACATCTAGAAGAAGAACAGAACCACAGAAATGGAGATCACAGGGAGGGTTTTTGGTGGTGGCGTGGGAGGGGGTGAGAGGGAGAAAAGGTACAGAGAATAAATAGCATAAATGGTAGGTAGAAAATAGACAGGGGGAGGTTAAGAATAGTTTAAGAAATATAGAAGGCAAGGAACTTACATGTACAACCCATGGATAAGAATTAAAGGGAGGGGGGAATGTGGGTGGGAGGTGGTGTGCAGGGAAGAAGGGAATAAAGGGGGGAAATGGGACAACTGTAATAGCATAATCAATAAAATATATTTATGAAAAAGAAAAGTTGTTACAATTTCAAACAAGAGGTAATTGGGACTTTTAAAAAGCCCAGTGATTCACCCATAGCTATGTAGCTGCACTTCGCAAAGTGCAGGACTCAAATTTCAGGACTCAAATTTCAACCTGACTCCAAAGCTAATCTTCCCTTCCTGCACCTGTACGATGGAAGCAGGAATCTGAATGAGGAAGGACAGGCCTTTAAAAGTCACTGATTGCATCAGGTGACAAGCCTACTCCAAAATCACAGTGGCAAAAATGCTCCAAGAAGTCACTATTTCTGAAGAAACTCAGACCTATGGAATATCTCCTTTGCAGCCTCATCTCTTTGGCTTGTGAAATGTACCTCTGACTCTATTTGGCAGACTTTATGCAAAGAGGGCAGAGAGGGTTTTCTGAGGCCAGTTGAATCCAATTATTAGGGGATTATGTCAGGACTAAGTTTTTCTGGGGTGAAAAATAACCTCCAAACATCAGTTCCTTAAAACAAAAATATTCGCTGATCATTTGTGCTGTACATCCAGTGGGGGACTGGGGGGGGTGCCTTTTTCTATGCTGTAATCAGTCAATGGCTCAGGTGGAGGGATACCACTGTTACCTTCTGATGCCGACTTCTCAATATGGTGTGTTGGGATTTGCCTCAGCTGGGTAAGAGTGGGATGGAGAGCTGAGCACTGGTATTGCATGTACTTTGGCCTGAATACACATTATTTCTGCTCCCATTTTACTGTCCTGGACTAGTCAGATGGCCACACTTAACTTCCAAGGGGTGTGGGATGGTAATCCTCCATGACTCGGGATGTTAAGAGACCTAGATATTGGAGTGCATGAGTAATGTCTACCACAGGGACATAGCAATGCCAATGCACTCTTACACATCTCCTCCGAGACCTATATATAGTCAAAAATCAATTCTAGATGGCTCCAGAGCAATCACTTTTCCAGTTTCTGTTTGTTGTTCTGTACTCTCTAATGCAGTAGCCATGCTACATGTGGCTGTTAAAATTAAATTAAATTAAATTAAATTAAATTAAATTAATTAAATTTTTGGTTCCTCAGTTGTACGACCTACATTTCAAGTCCCCAATAGCCACATGCAGGTGGTAGTTCCCATAATCAAAAGTGCAGATGCAGAACATCCCCATCGTTGCAGAAAATTCTGTTCAATGGATTGTCTTTTCCTCTAAAAGGCCAAATAGCAACTATTTTAGGCTTTGCAGGATGTAAAGTCTCTCTTGCATGTATTCAACTTTACTACTATACAGTGAAAGCAGCCTTAGGCAATATGAAAGTAAACAGGCATAGTTGTGTTCTAATAAAACTTTATTTAAAAAACAGACACCTGTCAGAATTTGGTTCATGGGCTCTTTGTTTTCCAACCCCTGGCCTAGACCAATGGTCTCCAAAGGTAGGGGCAGCCAGTTTTACAAGTCCATCCAATGAATGTGGTTAAAAATACTAGTACTACATCTGTTAACATTTAAAAATCCATTAATCTTTACTTATAGCCAGTATCCAGGTTGGCATTGACTCTATCGCTCTTGGTCTGTTTGTTGGATGGTGACATGTCATGTGTGTTAGGTGGTCATACACAGGGTTAGACACTGTAATGCTCACAGGCATTTTTCTTCATCTAAGATGTTGTGACATAATGCAGCCTGCATAGTCTAGTTTTGTGATTTCATGAATTGTATCAGCTAATTTTAAATAAACCATCCTTCACACAGTGAACGATGGTTTAAGAATATTTCTGCAGAGACACCACTGGTTATTATGCTATTGTTTCTTACCCCACACTACACTCGTTTCTGGGACATGGGGGTTGGGGTGCTGAAAACCACATTTCTGCTTTGTCAGTTTGTGTCCTGTTTGGTTCTGCCAACCTGAAAGGCAGGAGGAGGGAGCAAGAACTTGCTCCTCGATATCTGTCTGCTGTTTTTGCTATTGTCACCCCAGTAAGTTTGTCCCAGCTTCTTTTCACACTCCCAGACCAGCTTCGTCATGCCCCTCAGATGCAGCAGCACCAGCCAGGCAGCACCCGTCCTCAGACTCTGACTCCTTCCTGGCCCCCACCCTTCCTCTCAGCACCCGGAAGACCCAGGACTGGCACCTCCTCAGAAGTGTGCATCCCAGGTCCCCCAGCCTCTCTCAGATTCCAGGTCTGTTAACCCTTCTTCTTCTCTTTGATCTCTAGTCCCGGGAGTGGAACCTGCTTTCTGAAGTTACTGTCTGTGACTACAATGTCCCTTTTTTCTTTTTAAGTCTTCCAATACTCTTGAACCAATTTCCTTTATTACATTCCCTGCTAAAACAACCAGAGCAGCCTGTTTGTTGTGTGGATTTTATAGAGACACCATAGATTAAACTTCATCTTAATAATGCAAACTTAGTGAACAAGAAAATGGTGATGATGACAATATGAAGGGGAAAATGATCTAATGAAACTAGTAATAAGCTAAGAAAAGGACTATTCAAAAATAAATGTTCATCTATCGTTAATGATGAATCTCACTCTAAGTTTATACTGTGCTTGAGATATGGTCTAATGATAATTAAACAAAGCAGTTAACAAGACAGTTAAAAATAAAGCAACTGAAACATGAAGAAAAAACCTAAAATTTTTCAATGATATTTAAAATCATGAGATATTCAATCTTTTGCTAAAATTTACTAAACTTCACATTGTTTTCATTTTATTTATTTTTTATTGTTGTTCAAGTACAGTTTTATGCCTCCCCCCCACCACCTAGCACTCCCCGCCTCCCTCCCCAGTTTCCACCCCTCCTTGTTATTGTTCATATGTCCTTTATAATTGTGCCTGTAAACCCTTCCCCTTTCCCCCCATTATCTCCTCCCCTCTCCCCTTTGGTCTCTGTCAGCCTGTTCTCAATTTCAATGTCTTCAGCTATACTTTGCTTGCTTGTTGGTTTTGCTGATTAGGTTCCTGTTAATTGTGAGATCATATGGCATTTGTCTTTCATCGCCTGACTTATTTCACTTAGCATAATGCTCTCCAGTTCCATCCATGCTGTTGCAAAGCGTAGGAGTAGTTCTTTCAGCTGTGTAGAATACCATTGTGTAAATATACCATATATTTTTTAAAATTATATTTTATTGATTATGCTATTACAGTTGTCCCATTTCTCCCCCATCATTCCCCTCCACCCTGTACACCCCCTCCCACCCACATTCGCCCTTTAGTTCATGTCCATGTTTCATAAGTTCTTTAGATTCTACATTTCCCACACTATTCTTGCCCTCCCCCTGTCTATTTTCTATCCACTGTCTATGCTACTTATTCTCTGTACCTTTTCTCCCTCTCTCCTCCTTCCATTCCCCTGTTGCTAACCCTCCATGTAATCTCCATTTCTGTGTTCCTGCTCCTGGTCTAGCTGTTTGCTTAGGTTGCTTTTGGTTTAGGTGTGGTTGTTAATATCTGTGAGTTTGCTGTTTTTTACTGTCCTATTTTTTGTCTTCTTTTTCTTAGATAAGTCCCTTTAACATTTCATATAATAAGGGCTTGGTGATAATGAACTCCTTTAACTTGACCTTATCTGAGAAGCACTTTAGATACCCTTCCATTCTAAATGAAAGCTTTGCTGAACAGAGTCATCTTGGATGTAGGTCCTTGACTTTCATGACTTGGAAGATTTCTTTCCAACCCCTTCTTGCCTGTAAGGTCTCTTTTAAGAAATCAGCTGACAGTCTGATGGGAACTCCTTTGTAGGTGACTCTGCCTTTATCCCTTGCTGCTTCTAGAATTCTCTCCATTTTAATCTTGGCTAATGTAATTATGATGTGCCTTGGTGTGTTCCTCCTTGGGTCCACCTTCTTTGGGACTCTCTGAGCTTCCTGGACTTTCTGGAAGTCTATTTCCTTTGCCAGATTGGGGAAGGTCTCCTTTATTATTTGTTCAAATAAGTTTTCCACTTGTTGCTCTTCCTCTTCCCCTTCTGGTACCCCTATAATTTGGATGTTGGGACATTTCAAGATGTCCTGGAGGTTCCTAAGCCTCTCCTCATTTTTTTTTGAATTCTTGTTTCTTCCTTCTGGTCCACTCCATTGATATGAGTCCCAGTTTTCCTCCTATCACTATTGGTTCCCTGTGCATTTTCCTTCATTTCACTTATTGTAGCCTTCATTTGCTCATCTAATTTGCTACCAAAATCAACCAATTCTGTGAGCTTCCTAATCACCAGTGCTTTGAACTGTGCATCTGATAGGTTGGCTACCAGTGCTATGAGCTCTGCATCTGATAGGTTGGCCACCTCCTGGTCACTCAGATGAATTAGCTCTGGGGCCCAGATCTGTTCTCCTGTTTGAGCCATCCTTGTTTTTTCTTTTTCTTTTTCTTTTTGGTCTGGTTGCAGCTGTTACATAGTGAGGGGAGGAACCTTAGGTGTTCCCCAGGGCGGGGCAGCCCAGTCACTGGGTTGTGATGCTGGGTGTGGGGGTGGGGTCCAAGAGGGAACAATGGCGCTTTCTCTGTGCTCTCCCGGAGATTCCAGTCCCTTGAGCCACTTCCCCAAAGTAAATTGGGCCCTTCTGGTCCTGATTCCCAGGTGAGTGGGCCTGCACATGCTCCAGGACCCTGTGGGTCTCCCCAATGAACTCTCCTGTGAGGCTGGGACTCCCTCCCGCCACCTCATCCCCTACAAGTGTTTTCAATGGGTGCTTTTAGGTTTCACTTCCTGGCACTGCAGCCCTGTGTCATGAAGTCTGTCTTGCTGCCCATTTTTGCCTGGTTTATCTGTGTGTGAATGTGTGTCCGAGGTCAGCCGCCTTGTGCACCCCGCTTGGACTCCTCAAGTTCGGTAATTGCCACCTGTGCACCTGGGGTGACTGCATGCCTGGGACCACCAGCCACCATCTTCTCCTGCCGCAACCCAAATCCGCTGGCCACTGACTCCTCCGGCTGCTGACTCTGCCCCTCTTACCGGTCTGGGTGAATCATTGTCGGACTTCCGTACAATTCAATTTTCTCTCTGTCCTGGTTGGTTTCTTTTTTTCTTTTTTTTTTTTGGTTCTATATTCTGTTGTCCTTAATCTTGGTTGTGAGAGGCGGCACAGCATGTGCACCTATGCCTCCATCTTGGCCAGACGTCCTTACCATAGTTTTTTGATCCACTCATTTACTGATGGGCACTTGGGTTGCTTCCAGCACTTGGCTTTTGTAAATTGTGCTGCTATGAACATTGGGGTGCAGGGTCCCGAGACATATGAAAAGATGCTCAGCATCACTAGCCATCAGAGGGATGAAAATTAAAACCATGATGAGATACCACTTCAAATCGGTCAGATTGGCTATCATAAACAAAGCAACAAACAACAAATTTTGGAGAAGTTGTGGAGAAAAGGGAACCCTAGTGCACTTCTGGTGTGATTTCAGACTGGTGCATCCACTATGCAAAACAGTATGGAATTTCCTCAGAAAACTAAAAATGGAACTGCTTTTTGACCTGGCAATTCCACATTAAGCCTTTAGTAACATCTTTTGAGGTTTAAAGAGTAGCTTTCCGAGTGCAGCTGTCATTTTTCTACGTGGTTCACTGCTGTACCCTCAACCTAGAACAGTGTGTAGCATGTAGTAGACAATATATTTGTTAAATGGATGAGTACATAGTTATTAAAAGTAAAACATTCCACAAAGTTGGAAGCACCTTATTCTTGCAGGTATGGTGAAAAAAAATGGCTAGTATTATAAGTGGCAAACAATATGGCAATAAACTAATCTGCATTTGCTTGCCAGCAAATCTATTGGAAAGCCCAGAGAAAACACGTTATTTGAAGAAGTAGGTATGAGAACAAACATGGCATGTTTGCTGTATAACTGCCTGAATGTACATACGGCTTTGTCGTGTCTCAGTTGATGGTATTTATTAGGTTCTGTTTCAGTTTAAAAAATTAAAAACTACTTTGTGATTCATAAAAAGTACATATCAAATCAGATATTTTATATAGATTAAATGACTTCTTTAAAACAATCATTTTCTTGAAAACCTGGGTAAGTTTAGCTTTGACAGGAATTTTTAAAAAATGACTCTGGGGATAGAACCCAGAGAATGAACCACGAGTGAAATTCACTCCCTCCAACATTCTTAGCAGAAGCCTTTCAGCAAAGATGTTGAAGATGAATACGATCAAAGTGCTATATGATACCACTGACTGGTTGATTTTTTCCTTTTTCTGAAGTAAGACCTTTAAGTAGTACATCTTCATGGTGATTTTAATGAGATGAAGAGTGACCACGAAAAGAATTTTAACCACATGGAAGTTTTTTCTTGATCCTGTGGCAAATTACCTAAAAGAGATGAAAAGCTAAAAGATGAGTTATACTTTGTGCTTTTACAAACACATAAATGCTCCAAATTTGCTGACCTTTCATATGATAATAAGTAACACTCTCCAGCACGTTACTTAAAAGATATTTTAAAAGTACACACTCATTTTAATCAGTCTCTTCAACAGAAAGGTGATATTTTAATAGTGAATGAGAAAGTAAATGCTTTTCAAAAGATACTCATGTTATGGAAAGAGCACTTTGAAAAATGGCATTTGGAAAGGTTATAATTTTTATGTGATTTTGTTGCTGAAAATGGTCTAAACAGTCTGATTGGAAAATTTTTTCTGACTTGTTGAACAATATTACATATGTTTAAAACAATTTTAAAAATAATAAGAATGCCACATTTTCCAATTAATTTGTGGAAACAGATTATTGAATTCAGGGAGGATAAAAATTTATTAGCTAAAGGTTCACACAAATCTTTGCCTAATTGGAGGATGAGATTGAAAGCCATGTCAGAATTTAATAATTGCAAGGGGATTTTCCATTTGGATCTACGTACCTGGCTGTGGTATGTTTTTTAAGTAAGACAGCCAAATATTAAAATAAATTTGAGTTTAATGTCAGAGATTCTAATCGTTGCATCTCAAAGTGTTAAACTTGAATTTTCATAGATAATGAAGCATTTTAAGTACATTGCTCTCACTGAAAATATTTTTTTATTGTTCAAGTACAGTTGCCTCCATTTACCCCCCACCACTTTCCCCAGCCCAACCCACACCCATCTCCCATCCTCAATCCTTTCCCCCTTTGGCTTTGTCCATGGGTCCTTTATACATGTTCCTTGACAACCCTCCCCTTTCTTTCCCCTGTTATGCCCTCCCACCTCCCCTCTGGTCATTGTCAGTTTGTTCTTTATTTCAATGTCTCCGGTTGTATTTTGCTGGCTTGTTTGTTTTGTTGATTAGGTTACACTTATAGGTGAGATCATATGGTATTTGTCTTTCACCGCCTAGCTTATTTCACTTAGCATAATTAGGAAAATAAAACTTAAAATCACATACTTAAAATAGTGCAAATATTTTAAAGTCACAGTATTTAAAATATAGTGAATATTCTAAAATCACAATTTAAGAGAAAGGCAAAAGTTAGAAACTAACACTAATAAGAGTTGGAGAGGACGTAAAGCAGATAGAGCTTCTATGCATGCCAATAGAAAGAGAAATTGGTCCACCACACTGGAAATTATTTGGCAATATCTACCTGTATACACCAGCCCACCAACTCAGCAATTCAGTTCTAGAAGTATATCTAACAAAATTGCATACATATGTTCCTAACA
This sequence comes from Anoura caudifer, assembly GCA_004027475.1. Lineage (NCBI taxonomy): Eukaryota > Metazoa > Chordata > Mammalia > Chiroptera > Phyllostomidae > Anoura > Anoura caudifer. The sequence continues at coordinate 84,275 of PVKU01006434.1, forward strand.
GATATAGAAAGTAAATCTTCATAGCAACATATTTTTTATACTAGCAACTGAGAGGGACTCAAATGTTCATCAATAGTAGAATAAATAAATACATTGTTTATATTTATTTAATGAATTCTACACAGTAATGAAAATGGATAAAGTACTGCTATGTTCAACATAGATTAATCACATAAATTTAATGTTTGGCAAGAGGAAGTATACTCCAAGAGTGTGTATTATATGTTTAAAAACAACTAAAACTAATTTATGCCTTTAGGGATCAGAATAGTCATTACCTTTGATAAAGAGGGAAGGTATAGAGGCTTCAAAAGGACACAGCTGTGGTGAGAGAGCACGTGTTATTCTATTTGACAGGATCAGTATTTATATACTCATAGATTTATCCATTTTCTGATAATTAATTGAACTATGCACTGACAATTTTGACATTCTTCTCTATGTACATTATTCTTTAAAGTGCTCATTAAAAAATAGGGAAAAGATGGAGCGTTAGGCAATAGAATGGGCAAATAAGTGTATTTTCATTCTCGTCCCTTTGTCTACACAATTCTCACTCAGTTTGTTCCGGTTGACCAGCATGGATTTGAGTTCTTTTTTTTTTTTTTTTTAAGATTTTATTTACTTATTGTTTTGGAGAGAGGGGAAGGGAAGGAGAAAGAGAGGGAGAGAAACATCAATGTATGGTTGCCCCTCGCATGTCCCCCACCAGGAACCTGACCTGCAACCCAGGTATGTGCCCTAACTGTGAATTGAACCAGTGACAGTTTGGTTTGCATGATGGTGCTCAGTCCACTGAACCACACCAGCCAGGGCTAGATTTGAGGTCTTGGAAAAGTTCTTGTGTGGTTGTTGTTGGTGGTGGTGAGTTGTCCTCTATGGCCCAATAGAGCCATGGCATCTTTAGAGAAATCTGCTAAGAGTTCTGCTGGGAGACACCAGAAGTGTCTGTAAATGGGAATGAAACTTTACTCGGGACTGGTCTTTGAGAATCTGCATAGGGCTTTGGTAGAGTTGCTGAAAGACATGACATTGGGTCCAGGGAGGTAATGGTTGGTGCACCAATCATTATTCAGAATTTTTTGATCAGTTAAATGTAGAGTGTTATGTAAGAAGGAGAAAACAGCTTGCCATAAAATTTAATGAACAAATTAAAGAAAGATGTAAAAGTTTTGACAAAATTAGCCATATTAAAAATGAGTATGGAGGACTAGAATCATTTTTAAATGACGCCAGCCTTGAGAGAGGGTCATCAAAAGCTCCAAGTGTGGAGGAAACTTATGAAAAGCTGGATACAATCAAGTCTGTACTTGAACGTGAAATATATTGCCTTGAAAAATGTTTGAAGGGAGAAATCCAAATTCTCAGAAAAATGATGAGCTGATGGATGCCATTTTAAGCATATAGAGGACATAAAAGCCATTGTCTTATGAGTGATTCTTCAAAGTGAGCATTTGGCAGCAAACATTTTGCCTGTGGTCCCTCCCCAATGAATGAATGACTTGATCTTCTGAAAGGAGGGCTTCTCTTACTTCCTGCAGGCTCTCACGTTTCCTCTTAGGATTATGTTCACCTGCCTTCCACTCCAATATGAGGTCCAGTGGTGCCGGTATATCCATAGGAACTGTTCATGGGGAGGGGACTTGATTTTGAATCCCTTCCTTCTTGATCCATATGGATTCTGCATTTTCCACAATGCATGTTTTTTTTTTTTTTTTTTTACACTTTTCATCAACAGGTTTCCTGGCACACCTTATTCAGCCATGGCAATGACTCTAGTAGGAAGTTTTTCCCAATCCTCTCTCTCTCTCTCCCCATCTCCCTCCCTCCTCCCTATCTCCCCCCTTCCCTCCTTCTCTCTCCTCTAAGCTCCAATAGCCATTCTTTTGCTATACTTGTTTTCTGAGCCCATTTCTTCCATAGCTTGCTTCTACCTCTGTGGAAAAAAATACTCTCCTTTAATGGCTGGATTTATCCCTACCACTTCAATCTAAATTTAGAAATGAGCCCTGGCTGGTGTGACTCAATGGATTGTGTGCTGGCCTGTGAACCAAAGGGTCACCAGTTCAATTCCCAATCAGGGCATATGCCTGGGTTGTAGACTGGGTCCCTGGTAGGGGGTGTGCGAGAGACAACTACACACTGATGTTTCTTGCCCTATCTTCCTCTCTCCCTTACCCTCTCTCTAAAAGTAAATAAACAGAATCTTACATAAATTTATAAGTGAATTATCAGCAGTATTGACCTAAACTTCAAATGAACCAATTACTGAAAACCAAAACTCCAGTAAGAAACTTAAGACTTTTTTACCTTGTTCCAAAGGTAATTTTGAATGTCTTCCTTTAGTTATTGGCTTAAGCAACTGCTGTTACTTAAGTGATTTTTACTTTTGTGTAAATTGAAATCCTTAGAATTATAATTTTCATGGAATATATATTTTGTAAATATGTTTATGTATGAATATGATGAGTTTTGTGCATTCTGTATTATATCAATATTTTATTTGAATTTAACCAGTTCATTACAACATAAACATTAATGGAGCATAACACAAGCAATTCAATAAATATTTTAAAATCTAAAGGTTATTTTTGTATGTCATGAGCTATATTTAAGATAATTTTAATATGAATATAAAAGGAAATTATTTTTTTAGTTGTATATATATAAATTGGAACTACATGGTATTTCTTTGAATGCTAGGTGAGAAAGGAAAGAGGTTTACAGAACATAGTCTATATGTCTTGTGAGGGCTCCCTTAGAGCAATGCTTCCTAAAGTGATTTCAGAGAATACTAGACCCGAATGATGTTCAGAGGTGAAAAGTGTTTTCTGGTCACCAGGGTGGTATGCTTGAGCCAGTTCATACTATAGAGATGACAAGTTAGTTGTTAAGTGTTCACAAATTTATTTGTATTACGTAAATTTAATTTAATTTTTTTTAACTTTACTGATTGGTTTGTATTTTGCTAATAATTTTTTGTGTTTATATCTATCAGAAATATTGGTCCATAGTTCTCCTTTCTTATAGTGTCCTTATCTGGATTTTGAACCAGGGTAATATGGCCTTGTAAAATGAGTTTGGGAATATTCCCTCCTCTTTAATTTTTTTGGAAAAGTTTGAGAGGAATTGGCATTAATTATTCTTGAAATATTTGGTAGAGCTCACCAGTAAAAGCCATCCGGTTCTGGTTTCTTTGTTGGGAGGTTTTTGATTATTGATTCAAACTCTTTACTTGTTGTTAGTCTGTTCATACTTTCTATTTCTTCATTATTCAATTTTGGTAAGTTGTATGCTTCTAGAAATTTATTTCTTCTAGGTTGTCTTATTTGTTGGTTTACGATGGTTCATAATATTCTCTTATGACCCTTTGTTTTTATGTAGTATCTGTTGTAATGTCTCCTCTTTTATTTTGGATTTATTTGAGTCTGTTTTTTTCTTGGTTAGTCTAGTTGAAGGTTTGTTAACTTTATGTTTGCAAAGAAGCAACTTGTAGTTTTGTTACTGTTCTCTATTTTTTCCTGTTCTCTATTTATTTTCATTCTAATCTTCATTATTTCCTTCCTTCAGCTAACTGGATTCACATTCAAGCAGGGTGGCTAGGTGGGTCCCCTGGTTGGGCGGAGCTGCTGGTTGTGTTCTCTGGTGCGGTGGTGCCTGTGGTTGGATTCCTTGAAAAGGCAGGGCTGCATGCAGGCTGTGTTCTGCAGTAGGTCTTGGTTGGATTGGGTTTCAGGGTGTCCTGCCTGATTAGCTGGTGACATTGACTGGACTCTACATTTAGTCTAGGCCGCAGGCTGGGTTTCATGATTGAGCAGGGTCTCAGGCTGTGCTCTACAATCATAGTGGGCTATGGTCTTTGAGTTAAAATTAGATAGGGCTTCAGGCTGGGCTTCAAGATCAGGTAGGCTATTGGCCATGTTCTGCTCTTGGGTGAGGTTGCTGGAGGGGCTCTCTGGTTGGATGGGACCTCCAGCTATACTCTGCAGTTGGGTGAGGCTGATGATGGGCTTCCTGGTCGAGTCAGGCAGTAGGCTATTCTCTATGATTGAATGGGGTCTTGGCTGGGCTTTTCTGCCTGGGAGTGGTTACAGGCTGTGTTCAGATTTTGGGCAGGGCTGTGTGCTAGGCTCCTGAGATGGTTGGGGTTGTGGTCTTGGTTCAGTGGCTGGGCAGTACTGTAGACTGGCTTTGAGGCTGCCAGGCATTACTGTTCAGGTTCCCTGTTTATGTTGGCCAGAGGATATTGTTAGCAGTTGAGTTTGACTGTGAATTTGCTACCCTGTCTAGGCAGAGCTATAGAAGGGCTTTGATGGGTGCTATGGTCTGTTAGCTGGGGTTCCAAACTAGGCTGAACTGCCAACTGATGCCAACCAAGCCTGCTGGCCAGCTGGGCCCACTGGTTTGGCTCTGCAGATCAGCAGAGCTGCTGCCTGGGATCTGTGCTTCAGTGCTGTTGTAAGCAGGAATGTGACCTGCCAAGATCTGAGCATTGGGTACCATGAGCCCTGACTCTCTTTTCAGTCTCTTATCTGTTTTTCAGTGGTTGAGCTCCAAAGATTTCCCCAGTAATCACTGTGAGGAGGGACTTGAGTGGGCCTCTTGGAAAGGGTTCTGGAATGCCAAGGAAACTGGATGTCCACCATAGGTTCTGTTTTTCCCACTGGAGAAACCATAGGTCCATGGGGTGGGGCGGGGGGACCTGTCCACGTGGCACTGTGCTGGCATGGGGTACTATTTGGTCCAAATATAGCCACTCCTCCTGCCCTTCTAACAGGGCCCTTCTAGTCTCACCACCAGGTTCTAGAATTTTTACAATGGTGTCTTGTCTATGGATAGTGGCTAGCTGGTCTTTGTGTAAAGGGGCCTGAGGTTGAGAATGACCTGTGCTGCCCTCTGAATGAGATCACCCCAGTGTTCAGGACTTTGTCGAGCTGGTTGTTTAATACAATTGTTATTAAGTATTAAATTATATGAACACAATTAAATGAATTATATTTTTAAAAGGCAATAAATTTTCAAAACTCATTTCTTCCTATTTTATTACATTTTGTAATTACCTATGCTCTCAGGGTAATTTACATCTACTGTATTCCTCTGGTGAAAATACTACATAAAGGGATGCTTCTGTGTATCTCGTCCCTTCTCTGCATGCATTCAGTGCCCTTGTATTCATAGCCTGGAACTGGGCATGGCAAGAATAGTTACACTGCGGAAATTAGAAGACACTATAAATCAGGGCTTGGACTTGTTGTTTTTGTGACTGTCTAGACTTAAAAAAGTGATGGAGAAAATGTTAATAATGCACATTTAATTAAAATACGTCATGTATGTAACTATGACATGTGATAAGCATGGAAAATTGAAGAAAATAGTCATCCAGTATTCAAAACTATTATCTAATTCAACAAAAATTTGCTCAAAATGTTCTGACACACCTCTTTGTTGTTTCTCTTTCCTCTTGCTTGCTAAGAAAAAATATTGACCAACATTCATTTTGGAGCTATTCTTATTCATTATTTGCACCCATGGTTTGGTTATAGATACAAGAGTTCTGTGAGAATTAATTGGCCATATTAAATTTATAATAAAGAGTGTTGCATACTTTATTATTTGTTTATTATTGTTATTTAAATAAGTATATGGTAAAAACCATACATACATGTGGTTTTTTCTTCCTCTGAGAGCTGGTTGTTAAAAAGCTTACCAGCACATCAATTGTTACACATGATTTCTGATAATTTCCACACCATAATTGAATTGCATTCCATTCTCTACTTTCTGAGTTTGTTTCTGACAAGTAAACACTGCAGTGTCTTGAGCTTTCTCGTTGTAAACATAGTTTATATTTACTACATGGCATAGACCCTCTTGGAGACTCACAGGAAACCTTGAAAGCACTGAGGAGTCCTTCAGTAAGGAAGCCAGTTTCTCTTTATATTAGCAATTTTTCCAAAACTTTGATCACTAACTGTTTTCTCTCTCTCTCTAAATATCGATTTCACAGTTTTGAAAATGGTATTTTAGAGATTGATCAACCAGACTCATTTGTACACTGGGTCTTTTATGACAAGGTCCCATAGCTTCAAATATAGTCCACTATTCACCTTGATCTTATGAGCAATGGTTAAAAGGCATCTTTACGAGTAAGTGCTCAAACCATTATTTTCTCACCCAGAAGCAAATATACCTTTATGGGTTACAAGAAAATCAGTGCAATCTTTTTGAGAATTCTGTTGCCAATAATCTTTAGGTGGTTTATTCTAGCAGTTCTGATGCCTTGGACCCTGAATCTTTGTGGTATAAACCAATTCCCTTTCAGGAAGTTTTAGGCTTGTGATGAGGAGTGGGACTTCTCTATGAAGGAGCAATACTCACGCTCACTTGGTTTCCAGTAACATCACCCATGTGACTTGCATCATTGTGGAGACATTTAAATAATTTCTCAAATGATGTGTGGGGAAATATGGAGGGCGTATTTACCGATTATTTTTGCAACATAACTGGAATTGTCTTTCAGTCTCTACCGTCAGCCATAAACATTTAACAAGTACTGTAGTATCTTGAGGATCTTTTTCTTAGTGCGTATCTCTCTCATGTTCACAACAAAGCTCTGGCAGTATACATAAGACCTCAAGGTGGGAAAGGATCGACACAACTGGTGCGGTCCTAACCCAGACAGAATTCTCAACTGTGGATGTCTGAGCTCAGCTTGAAAGTGTATGTGGCAGAGAACTGTCTGTAGACTGAGGAAGTTAGTCTATTTTATGACATATCTAATTGTTAGAGAGTTTTTATTTATGTTGATTCATAATTCACCTTCGAAATTCTACCCATTGGTTCTAAGGCTGCCACCTGGGGCTGCATAAAAAGACATTTTATCCCTCTTCAACTTGGGAGTTCTGTAGTCTTTGCAAATGCCACCATCTGATTCTTAGTTTCTTCTCTTCTCTAGTCCAGTGACTTCAAATAAGTGTCCTTTGTATTTCCTTATATGACTTCTTGCCAAACTATAAATCTTGCTCCCATGCATTTCAGTTTGCAATCATCACTCTTGATATGGCCCTCAGGACAAAATTAAATACTCCTGTCAGTGCACTCTTTCTTATGAGACGCACTGAAGTTTTTCTGCCGACTGTGCAAGCTTATATTAAACTACTGGGCTTACAGCTAAGATCACTAGGACCTAAGTTTTACAATGGCTGCTAATTGAAATACGTTTTTCCCATCCTATCCTGTCCATTGCTCTGATTTGAGAATTTGCTTCTTCCATCCAACTTAGTATTTGTTTTTTCAGTTTTGTTCCTTCTGCAACTTAGACCAGTTCGGTACAAAGGTCTTTGTTCAAGTGATTAATCAAATTGCTAAACCAGAAAAACTGTACTGATATTTATTTCCTCCTCCTTTTATATTAATTTCAAGTGTAACAATATGGTCACATGGAGTTTTTTCAACCAATGACTTTTATTCTATTTTATGAGATAACACAGGAATTGTGTTAATTTTAATGATTTATGTATTATGGTCCCTTAGTAACTTTTCAGTGTAATGCCTCAAAATGCTAATCTTCCATTAGGTTTTAGAATTTAAATATTCAACTTCTAAAAATCAAATGAATATGAGTAAGTCTAATATTTATTAACAAGTATTTCAAGAGGCATAATAGTTTATAATCCAAACTTTTAAAAGAGAAAAGAATACTGAGTGAAATTTGTAGTATCCTTACCAGGCTATTGATCTTTTTTTGGTAAAATTTGAATTTGAAAACCATCTTGATGGCCCTCACGATAAGTTTTCCATTCCTAATTCCTTAAATTTATTAAATAATTTAGGCGGAGAGGGCTTGATGAAAGACCTACCGACTATTACGCTCTCTAGTTTGGATCAAATGGATGGTGAGAAACACGGTATACCGTTTATTGTTTATGGTTTTTATTTTTATTTTCTTCAAAATAGAGGGAAAGTTTTTCACATATGAGGCATAAGAAGCAGACTAACTGATCGTAAACTCTTTAATCTATTTTAGCTTAACTTTTAAAAACAGATCTGGTCAAGTTTTAGGATGTAGGCCAAGTTTATTGTATCCTAGAAATAAGTGAATCAGATCACATTGCTTTTTACTTAAGTCCTCCAGTGATTGCTCGTTTTAATAAGCAAGAAATATAAACTCCTTATCTTGACCTTCAAGAGCTGATAGGATCTGCCTATCCTGGGACCTTTTCTCTTTAGCTTCCATTTTCTACCCTCTGCCTCAGCCACACCAATTTTTTTTTGTCCCTCAAACAAGATGAGTTCGTTTTGCCCAGGGACTTTGCACCAGCTGCCAGCAAAGATCTCCCTGTTGATTTGAGTCTAGAAGATTGAGTGGCTCTTTTCTTCTCACATTTCAGATCTCAGCTCAAAAGCAACCACCGCAGAGAAGACTTCTCTGATTACTCTATCAAAATAACTCTTCTTTTCTCCTTGGTTGCTCTTTATCATACTACTCATTATTTTCTAGTATCTCTTACTGGAGACCTTTTTGTTTTATCTGCTAACTATAACCACAAGAGCAGAGGTTATGCCTTCATTATTGCCATAGCCCTCATGCCCAGTGCTTGGTACATAGTAGGCACACAACAAATCTCGTACTTCCGTGGAACCAGTGTCCATTCTGTGCTCTTACTCTGGTTCCTTTTAATCAAAAGCCTACATAGGGCAACAATAAATAGGAGAAAAGTCAGAAATAATACAAATGTGGACATAATCAGTAAGTTTACAGAAATAAACCCTGACTCTCAAAAGATGACCTTGTCCCCTGATTTAAGAGCAACTAGAAGTTATTAGACAGGAATTTCCTCAGTAGTCCCTCTCTAAGCTTCTAAATCTACCCCCACAAGTTTCCTTTCTTCTTGTTTCCTACTGAAAAAAAGTGCTGCTCCTTTTGTTTGAGGGTAATCCTTCCATCCGAGCTCTGGATCCCATCCTATTCAACTTTTGCTGGGATCAGGGTCAATTGATTATCCCTCCTCTCTCCTGTATCTGCAATCACTTCCTCTCCATTTCACCAACAATTCATCATACTACTCAAGACACATCCATCTTTTAAAGCACATGCTTTTAAATCCCATGTCCTCTTCCCCCATTCTGGGGAAGCTCTATTAAAAAAAATCTATTTGTGGTCACACTTTTTGGAAGTGTATTGTCTACACTTCTGTCTCTGCTTTATCTACTCACTTCCCAACCTACTGCTGTCCAATTTCTGTCCTACCGCTCTGACCAAGGCCACAAATAGCCTCCTGGCTTTGAAGTCCAATGATGATTCTCAGTCTTTATCTTCCCTAATCTATTGACAGCTGCCCATATCTCTCTTCCAGAAATATTATTTGTCCATAAAATTAGTCTTTTAGTTTTCTTTTGACTTCTATGGCTACCCTGTTTTATTTTTTATTTTTTATTTTTAGTGTTTGTTTCTTTTTTTTTTTTTTCCTTTGCTCCTTTCCCTAAAATAATGAGAATCTACTCTGCACCAAGATAAATGTACACTTCCCGGGTGACCTCATTCACTGCCACAGCTTTACTTAGAACTGTATATTGATGATTCCCAAATCCAAATTTATATCTTCTACTCAGTTATCTCTTCGGTATCAAATTTATGTATCAGTATTTATACACCTACTTGCTATATCTGTTTGGATATTTTATTCACAGCTCAATATGTAAAACAGTGGATTGGTCATCTTTTTCAGCAGACCAAAATCCCTTTTTACGTTCCCTTAGTGAACAGAACCTCTACCAACTAAACAAGCCAAACTCAAGTCTGGGTTTTATCTTAGATTTCTCCCCATCTCCTGTCCCAATATCTACTCAATCTCCATGGCCTGTTGAGTTTAACTTCCTAACTTCTCAGAAATCCATCTAGCATCTCTATTTCCATTCTTATTCTCCCCCCAAAATCAAGCCATTGTCTTCTCTGGGATGGATTACTGAAACAGTCATCTTACTATGTTTAGTCTAAAGCCTCCAATCTATTCTCCACATTGACATCAAAGTGATCTTTCTAAAACATTTTACTTAATAAATACTTTTTAAATGGGTTCCTTTAGTATCAGCATGATTCTAATGGCCTCTATGATCTTACCCTTCACTTTCTTCTCTCGTAAAATCCACCTTGTACTTTATGTTCCAACCAACCAGAGTTTACTTCAGCTTCATGAATATACCACGTATTACTCACACGTTCCACCCAACCCCTTTAACTGGGGCAGTGAATTCGCTTGGGCTCACCTGAGTGCTTTTACTGGGAATCATTACCCATTAGAGTATGCAGATGCAAGGAAGAGAAACAGACTCTGGCTCATATACTAAGTAGGCATTATTTGGAAGGGCATAGGGTAGTACAAAACAAAACAAAACAAAACCAAAAATGGAAAGCTAAAAATTGAGGACTTGGGAGAGACAGGAATGACGACCTCTCTGGAATCTAAGTGGTAGGAACTAATGTATTGTTTCTTCAAGCTTCTGCCATTGGAAAGCCTCCAACCAATTTTGATCTTTTGTCAGTATCTCAGGATTCATATTTCTGGGAGAAAACATGTGATGGTGGGTCTACCTTGAGTCACAGATTCACAACACGAACAGAGGGCTGCCTTGGCAATTAGTGGGAAAGTACCCAAACCGCAGGGAAATTGGAGAATTCTTGAAAGGGAAATCAGGTGATAGTGCTCCAAAGGAGGGAAAAGGGTGCTAGGCAGGCAAACCCAGAAGATGACCACTATAGCAGCTATTCCTGACCCCTTGAGTTTGAACTTGGTGGCCTTTCCATGCACTGCCAGAATTGTCACCTCTTTTTTCCTTTTTATAGCACTGGGAGAGCTTTTTACTTGTTTGTTCCCCCACTTGATGGTTATCTTTGTTAACACAATGACTGGCACTTAGCAGATAATTCATAAGCATTCATTTAATATACAATGGAAAGAATAAATAGATTTACGTAGATGTAGGAAACATGCTCTGAAATGGCTGTTGTGGGTGGTTGGTTTATGTTACATAATTTTAAAAAATGAAATTGGAAGTTCTTGAAAGATCATCAATGTCAAGGAAATACAAATCCATATTTGAACATAATATTGTGTAGAGTCTAAACTTTTTAGGGTAGAGAAAGTAATTCAAATTTTTTATATTTTTAGATTTCATAGAATACTTAGTATAGAATTTACACAAAGAATTCTCTGAATAGGCATTTGTTGAATTAAAACTTTTCATGGACATTTCTTTTGTATTCCAGTAGTAACATGTTAATTTTAAGTATATCCCAATGCTTGCTTTCTCTTTCCTTTTTTCTTTGTGTGTATGTGCTGTTTCAGTTTTTAATACCACTAATGACTTTGAAATGGGACATTGACTCAGAATTAGTGACAATCAAGTGTTAATGATCCTTGCCTCTGTGGCCTATCAGCAGCTCATCTGAGCTGATCATTAGCTCCCAGAAAATAAGCTGGATCAGGCTTTCCCAAGACGTGGGCATTTAGAAAAGACTCCTGATTGTCATTGGAACCTCTCACTCATCTTTCATTGCTTTTTCTATTTTTACATCCTTTTGGCTTATGTTTTTGATCGAAGGGGGAGAGATCTCTGCCAGTTACAGTAGGTAGTTAATAAGAGGAATTTTAAAAAAGAAATAGAATGAAGTATTCAAACTGAATTCACATACACCATAATAAAATCATGGAATTTAATTGCCAGAAATGACTTTAGAGATTATCCAATTAAACTCCCTCGTTTCTCATTTTAGTAAGCGAGGGAAATGAGACCTAGGGAGGCTAAATGACTTTCCCAAGGTCTGCAAAAGAAAAAATAAACTGTGCGCAAAAACAGCACGCCTCCCTAAGCATTTATGAATATTTTCTGTTATTGGGCCTCCCACCATAGATTCATCTTGGTGAATCAATTTGTAAAACAAAAATGTGGTAGTGAATGAAAGCAATAAAAATTTTTATGCTGCAAAAATTACTCATACACTTTGCACTTCTTGATTGGTGATACTCTGGAGAATGTCATCTTCAAAAGACAATAATAAAGAAAAAATAGACAAAATTGGAAATGACATCATGGAAATCAGCCGATATGCATGTTCTTCTGGAAAGTATTCTGTGATCTTAACTCACAGAATTAAGATGATTCATCTAACCAGGGTTTTAGTAAGAAGTCAGTTACAGAGATGCTAAATTCCTTCTTGTTGGGAAAACTTAAGTAATCCTTAATCTGTTTGCCTTGCACTGATTTATTATGTACTATTCTGGATCTGTTTGTCCTGAGCTTCATTCCTTACTCTTCTGTTCTGTATCACAGTGCATGGGCCACTATTAGCTGCTTCTTGGAAGCTCCCTGTTGGCTTCTCAGGATATCCTGGGCCTGACTCTTACCAGTGGGTGAGAGCTGAATGCTAAATGTCCATATCCTGTGAATAGGATTAAACATTAAATGATCAAATCATACAGTGAAGTAAATCTTATTTAAAAGGACGGGTAATATATATCCCCTAACCTCATCATTTCCTAATTATTTTGCTGCTTCTTCATGATGGTCTCTGCTGTGAGGTTATTTATGGTATTATGTCCATTGGGAACACACTATAAGGGCATGTGATTGTGCATCTCTTCCCAACTTTGAATTCAGTAATTACACAAGTCACTTAAAACTGGCCAGGTGAGAGTATTTTTACTACAGAAATTGGCAAATGCTGCAACTCAGGCTTTTTTTGGGAGAGTCAACTGTTAATTTGCTATTTCCAGCTGCATTTGACTGAGTGAGGCAGAGAGGGGAGTGGGAGGATCGGGGATAGCTTGGAAAGTGGGTGAAAAGGAGGTTTTTCATTTCTCCCTTCTGTGGCCTGGGGGTCACCTCCTCCTTCGTCTCCTCCAATAGCACCTCTGGCATTGTGCTGATCTCTGGGATGCCTAATGGCACTGTCTGCCATTTACCATAGAGATTCTCAGCTCATCTATCACCCATGTAAACAATTGGGTGCATTAAATTCCTTCTGCTTAAAATACTTGAATGATTTCCTTTTTCCTGATCAGACCATGTTTGATACACACAGAAAATTTATTTAAATAGGTGTCTTTTGTTTTCTGTAGCATTTTTATGTTAGAGTTTATATAATTTAAAATAACATGCAGCATTTGACATGGAGAGCCCTCTCTTTATTTGGGTGAAGAGCTAAAGACCCAGACAGGCTGTGCCATTCATCTAAGGACCCACAGTAAGTTGGCGAAAGGCAATGCACGCTTCCCCAGCATACGCTGAGATTCTTTTTGAGTCTCCACACTCATTATTTCTGCTTTCTTAACACCCAGTCATCTTTTTAAACATATATATAATGTATCTATGAAATATATATTATATATATTTTAGAGAGGAAAGGGGGGAGAGAGAGAGGGAGAGAGAAACATTGACTGTTTTTTCCACTTACTTATGCATTCATTGATTGATTCTTGTATGTGCCTCGACCAGGGATTGAACCTGCAACCTTGACTTTAATCAGCTAAGCTGCTCAGCCAGGAAACTCCCAGTCATTTTTTGTCTTGTTATTTAGTGTTTGTCCCAACTAAATCTTGTGGTCCTATTTAAATCTGAATTCTCTTTGACATTGCTGTAGCATCTGTCAACTATGTCCATATTTTCCTTGAAGTTCTTTCTGTCTTCTGAGATAAATCATGGTTTTCTAGTTGCTTGTTCTGGCTCCAATGGCTCTCCTTCTTTTTCCTGCTCCCTAAACATGCCCTAAATTTCTGTTCCTTTCCCATAACTTCATTTTGAGCCATACAGTAATATTTTGAGCTGGTGCTAATCTAAAATATATCTGAATTGCTGAATTTGTCCAGTACCTTTCTGAGGTTTCCCCTGGCTAAAATAAATGCAAATAAGCCAGTATCATTTTTTGACATAATAGCTCATAGGCTACTTTTATGTTCATTTTTTGGTTATTTGTTTGTTTATGGTGCCATGGCGGTTAATGATGTCCAGCATGGAAAATTTGGTAAAATCTGCATGATTTTAAAATATTGGATTGACTTTTCAGAGTTAAATTGACATTTAGCCAAGCTGATTTGCTATCTTGCAGAAATAGCCCGCTGGCTATACAGCCACTGTGTAAGGCCTGTTAACTTATTATTTTATATTTTGACCAAATCCACACACTTCTATAGTACACAGAAGGAGGCAGATGCCACATAAGGACAGTTGCTCCTTTTCCTTATGGATTTGAATAATAAAAAGAAAATGAATTTTACTTGGGGAATGACTGAATGGTTTCATATTTCATCTCATAAGGAAGCACTGACTTTCAAATTCTGCAGAAATAGCTGAGATTATAAACACTGCTCATTTAACTTCATATCTTTTAATAGGTCTCTTTTAGTACTCTGTTATTAAAATACTGTGGAAGAAAGAGCACTGATTAAATTTGCCTACATGGAGACATTAATGCATGATGATTAATTATAAGTTAATGCGCTCATTCACAAAATATTTTAAGGTGGCATGATGATAAGGCTACATTGATAACCCTGCATAGACCCTCATCAATGTCATCAAAAGCCAGGTGTGAGGCAGTATAACACATTTTGGAGTGGTGTGCTAGTAAGCAAAGCTGACTTTCTGCAAGTGTCTTACTCACCTTTGGCCACAAGATGCCGCTCAATAATCCATTATGATTTAAGTCTTTTGTTACAAGACAAATGACATTTCCATTTATTTTACATGCTCCCCAATTATATATTAAAACTCACAGTGGGTGGGTTGGGGAAGGAGGGTACACCCACCATGGAGGCACTTCTTAACTTGTGTGTGGGCAGTGGAAGAAAAATTTCTTTAAGAGACACAAATTCAGGCTGAATCAGGTACCACAGAACGGTTGGTCGCACCCTGTTTCTGTGCGTGCCTGTGGAGGTGTGCACACCCACCCTGCACCCAGGCAACCTTTTCTGTTTAGTCATCAGCACTGTCTGCCCCCAAATGAAATAATTTCCAGGTGGCCCCAGCTAGCAACACACAAAACAACCTACTTATATAACTATTCAGAATGTCAAAGGATTACATTAACGTGAAAACACAAAATCAGTTTTCTGTGTTTCAGGCTGCAATTAAGTAGTCACAACATGGCAGTCCACAGACGAAAGCTCCATTTGCAAAGGTAATCACTGGGAGAAGATATCCCCGCCCCTGCCCCACTGCCAAGTCCTTTCTTAAGCTGGAAAAAGAATCATCTTGCAAAGTTTCTCTTTGATGGAGATGGCTGCAGTCTATAATTTTCATATCAAATTTGCCCTAGATTTAAACTTATTCTTTTTATTTTTTGAGGTAAGATGGAGGCAAAACATTGCCATAGTTTTTTAATTTTAAGTTTTTTATTACCAATGTCTAAAGATGAGACAGGGGTAGTCACATGATCAAAAACTATTCTCTGGGAAGTGGGTGGGTGAGACTTAGATGAGAAGCAGCTATGTAAGGAGATCTCTATGACTGTCTTGTAGGAAGGTTTCTTTGCCATTTGGCAATGAGAGCGCCAATCTGGCCCCTAGGAAAATAGGCTGCCTTGGTGGTATGAGTTTGGTGATGTGAAGAGTTAACCCCTGGCACACAGGGTGGGACAAAAGTAGGTTGACAGTTGTTCACATGGAAAATAATACAATAATTAATAAACAATAATGCAAGAATAAACTCTGTTTCACGTACTCACAACTGTGAACCTACTTCTGCCCTACTCTGTAGTAAGTAAGTCCTTAGCTTTCATTTTGGTATGAATTGGTTTTCACATACTTTGGGCTCAGCTGGCTGAGCGCAGGGTTTTAGGTGATAAAGATTGGTGATCAGTGGAAGTAAATAGGTGGGACCCTGGGTGGTAGGGAAAGGGAAGAGAATAAGCAGTAGAAACAGTGGGGAGAATGACCTAGAATTGGAATTAGAGAATGCTCTAGGAAAAGTGCCACTTGCCGCATTGTTTTTCCTGCCATCCATCCTTAGGACTGTACCGACTTGGTGGTGAGAACATCAGTTAAGGCAATAAAAAATGAATGGAGGGGCTTACTCTCTGCTGAGTCCTGTGAGCCAGCCTTCCGCATTTGTATTATTTTATAATAAGGATACGTATCTGGCTCCGTATATCACTGACAGAATCATTGCCTTCCTCTTTTCATTCTCATTCATTTGTTCATTCTTATAAATTATCCATTCAACAGCTATTCATCTTGTACTTACCATGTGCCATGTATTGGGTTATCATCTACAGATATGCAGATGAAAATCTTTCAATTGTTAGAACTACAATGAGAAAATCAGTGAAACCATCATGTAGAAAAATTCAGTTTTTCTTAAGAATGTCCTAACCAGACAGTGGAAATGTTAAATTTGGCTTTATTTGGTATAAGGCTTTATTTGTTATGAAAATATCACAGTGAAAAAAAAAATAGCTTCTTTAGACCAGTAAGGTTCTCAAGCATTCACATGCACAGGAATCCATCAAGTTCTGTTGAATCAGAACCTGCGAATTTTGTTAAAATGCGAGTTCTGATTCAGTAGGTCCAGTATGACACTTGAAGTTGTACATTTCTAATAAGCTCTTGGGTGATGCTGCTGGTTTTTTTGGGGGACCACATTTTGAATAAGAAAGCTTAGCTGGACCTGCTGGGGTGATTAAGATACCCAGAAAGAGAGCCTTTTCCACATCAAAGAGGGAGGAGGAAAAAACGTGTTAAGATAAGCCTCTATACAGTAAGAGTAGGACAGAATGTATTTGTGATGAATTGTTAGTTGCCACCTAACTCTCGGAGTGGATTTTCAGGATCAGACATAACATGCTGCACACCAGGATACAAGTTTCCTCCTAGGAGGGGCACAGATCCTCGCCTGCATTGCTGTTTTGAAACATCACAACCGAAATGGCTTTTATGTTCCTAAAAGAAGGAGAAGAACAAGAAAAAGGCACTGCTTTTGAAGGGAAAAAATAGTTTTCCGATAACCCCCATTAACTACAGGGGTCATTGTGGGCAAAATGAATGGGATTAGAAATCTGCTAAAAGCTGCAGTATACCGTACGCTGTGACTGACAAGCCTTTTGCTGAGTAGTTACAAATGGGACTAATGGTTTAAACTTGTTAGTCATTGTCAGAGGCTCTGATCCTTGAGCCAGCCATGGAAGCTATGGCAGAAATCGATAAGGCACCACTTTCTGCAGTGAACTGCTAGACCATATAGATTGCCTGAAGGGAAATGCTGAGTTCCCTCCCAGGCTGCCAGATGAAAGCAGGCAGCTAAATCTCCAGGAAGACTGACCACACTGCTCGAGGCAATTAGGCCTTTCACCACTTTGAACAATGATTATAAATGGGGGAGAGAGGAGGGGGAGGGAAGGGGAAGACAGCTCCGCAGGACAAACTGAAAGCCGGAAGCCATTTCGGGGAGCCTTGTCAGTTTCATGGTCACCTAGGGCATTTTTTTCCTTTCCCTTGTTCAGATTGTTATACAATGAATGTTCTGAGGCTGCCACTTTTTTCTTTCCTTTATTTTTCTTTAGAAGCTGGAGAGGGGAGGACAGGCAGCGAGAGCAACACTTAGTTGCTGATAAACTGTGAACTACAGCTGAACTCCATTAATTCGGCCAATCCCTAAAGCCTGGGGCCTGAGAGCGCTTCCTGTTGGGCGCATTTCAGAAACAATCACATCCCATTGTTCAGTGCCTTTTTGGGTAGAGCCCTGCGTGGGTGCCAAAATCATCAGCGAAAGAAAGTGCATGTTCACGCAACAATTACAGACAAGCTGCAGATTATCAGCAGGCTGCATGGGGCGAGGTGCTGGGGCCCATTTGGCAGAAGGCTGTGCTTTGGAGAGAAGCCCTATATCTGATGCACACAAAGCTGCACCCAACGTTATTATGAGAGCTGCCAAGTGCTCCTTGGCTGCCCAGCCTGCAGGAAGCCCAGATGTGCAAGAGGGAAGGGAACTACCGGAGATGCACTAGGCTTTGCCCTGGTTCTCGGTGGAAAGGAAGGATGGCTCAGCCTTGTAGTGAAGAGTTTCTGGCCTCTTTCTGCTTCATCAAGTTGACATTTCTGCTCAAATTTCAACAGGGGTGGGATGCACCTCCTTTCCATTTTTCTTGTTGAATTCCATTCCTTTTCTATTATTAGCTTCATGATTGATTTAATTTTTTCTCTTTTCTTACCAGTCCCTGGCTCCTATTTTACTGTTGACTGAAGTTATACTGTAAAACATGTTCTGCTAAGTGTTGTTTAACTATCAAGAGGCAAGAAGTTGTGGGAATAATCCCAAATTGCTACTCTCTGGGAGGGCTGTCAATCAGGGGTTCTTGGATGGATTCATTGCCCTGGTGAATGCGGCTCTTGGTGGAGAGTGTTGAAAGTCTATTTTTTGAAGGTTGTTTTGCTGCTGGTAACAGGGAAAGGTTTGCATCTTGACGATGTATAGACCAAGATTTGAAATGCTGATGTTCATTAGGAGACCAGAGGGCACTTGGGGGACACTGAAGAGTCCTTAATGGAGGTGCTCTTTTTTGGGAGGGTGATTCAGGGGAATTTTTTCTTGCCATTTTCTGTTGCATGGAAAGAAGGGCTCAGACTTGTAGATAGCTAGAAAGTAGGGCATTTCTTTGCTCATCCTCAGTTCATTAGACATCTATGGGATATCACCCACTGTCAGAGACCTCAGGCCCCAAGGCTCCCAGGCAGATGGGAAGGGTCACATTAGTTACCTACTTGTAGTCCCAGAAGGATAGATCAGCCACTTATGAAAATATAGGGGAATTACATCTACCACCTGAATCTTAATCACAGTCATAAGTGGAATAAAACAAAGCAATTTATTTTTTTTGGAAGATTCTTTTAAAAAGTAAGTGAAGATGACCTTCCCCAGCCTTCTTTAATGGTGTGAAATGAGAATTCTTTCTGTACATCAAGTAAATTTAAAACAAGATATTAACTCTTGTAGGCAACCAGGGAATTAACTGGTTGCTTCAAAAACCAAAAACACAACAAAACTATAAACATGACAATTAGAGAACTGTTAGGTCATGGAAGAATTTATAAAATTCAGAAAAACTCAGTTGTGGGAAGATTGCCACTTTATAACATTACTTTTAATTATGATTCTGCTTTCTTCATGTTTTAATTAAAATCGGGTTTATTAGCATGTGGAACATGAGGAAAGAAAACCACGTAGGTTGTAGCATTCTTTTCAAAATAAAACTGCAATCAGTACTTAAATCTCTAAGCTCTGAACTCCATAAACAATGTATTTTTTTGAGGTGCTAGATTGTAGTACTTTATATACCATTATTTTTCGTTTTTGTTTTTTAAAAATGATAGAACCTGCAATATTCAATATAATGTGAAGCCTTGTATATTGAGAGAAAGTACTCCTTGGTCCAGAAATGCTTTGTTTACAGGCAGAATTTCTAGAAATACATTTGACAAGGTAGGTAGGAATAAGATTTCACATAGTTGAGAATATTAATTTTTAAAAATATTTTAAGTTAGGGCTTCCGGCCAAGATGGAGGCATAGGCAGACGCACTGTGTCTCTTCTCACAACCAAATTAAGGACAACAAAGATTTAGAAACAAGAAAACAACCAGATCTCAGAAAATCAAACTGTTTGGAAGTCCAACAACGATTCATCCAGACCGGTAAGAGGGGCGGAGTCGCGGCAGGAAAAAGCGGAGGTGCGGACCCGG